>BLKR01006858.1:0-48672 GCA_011170035.1 Teleogryllus occipitalis | reverse complement strand
CTGAAATTATTTTTTTGAAAATTTCTTTTCAAAAGTTGGTAAGGGCTGTCTCTAGACATGAAATAACTCATAAAACATATTTTTTACTCAATTCCTTTTTTACTTAAGAAAATATTGGGCGTCCTACATATAGGTCGGTAGGATAATACACTACTGTAAGGGTAATTTATTAGCATATCGAAAACATCATGGATATTATGTGCAATGATAAGGATAATTATAAATGAAAAGCATTATTGAACAGAATATATTTATTTTGTATGATATAAGACAAAACATTTTGTGTGCAACCCAACACCACATTTTTGACAACGGGTTGTGCACTTTTGGTGACAGTGTCGGCAACGTGTTTGTTTCTCCTGACAGATAACAAGGTGGTCTAGTCTGTCATACCTGGAATCTATATTCTCTCTCTGAGGTGGTTTACTGGGGCCTCGCTTTGCAGTTCTTCTGTTAGTTTCTAAGAGAGCTGTTGCTACTCTGCGTCTGAATGACAAATGGTCAAGCTTTCCACCATTTTTTCTGTGGAGAAGCCATGCATTTTGCTCACTCATGTCAAAACAGTGCATTATCAGAGGATAATACCATTTTTTCCCTCTGATTGAAACTCGGTACAAGGATATGTTCTGGTCTGCTCGATCCACGCCGCCCATAAATTTATTGTATTTTCCAATAACATTTGGTTGAGTCACCTGAATTCTCTTCTTTTCCTTCTGTGAATACCTTGAAACACTTAGAAGCGGGTATACTGATTCTGAGTTTGTGGCAAACGTAACTACTTTATTGTCCCGCCATCTGCACACCAAAACAGTCTTCTCTGCAACAGCAAACTCAAAAGAACCTCTTACACTTTTCTCCATGGTCTTCACATCTGTTATTGGACAATTTGGCAAGCGATTATCTCTTATGGTACCTGTACCTCGTATTCCTCGTCTTTGAAGTTCCATAAGTAGAGGAATTCCAGTAAAAAAATTATCAAAACATAGGTGGTAATTTGGCAAAGTTGCATTTTTTGTTTTCTCCTGCAGAACATCGCAATACTGAAGCACAACAGATCCACCAAGGCCAAATGATTTGTATTCTTCTTTTACAGGAGTTGAAGCACCTTGATATGGTTCAAACCAAAAAATGTATCCAGAGGTATTTGTTCCCACCCATTGCTTATAACCATATCTAATAGGTTTATTTCTAATAAATTGTTTACAGCCATGGCGCCCAAAATATGGGACCATAGCTTCATCTACACTATGATGTTCCGAAATAGGGCCAAAATGAAGAAATTTTGCATTCAGGTTGTTCAAGAGAGGACGAATTTTTGTGAATTTATCTTTTGGGTCATAATTTTCCAAGTCATTCAGATGAAGATGCCTAAATACAAAATCAAAACGATCTCTTGAAATTGCTTGAACGACGAGTTGATTGTGGGTGTCAGCGGCATTTTCCCAATACATTCGACGTCTGGCAGGGCATAAATATCCACTTAGAAGAAGTATTCCAATGACACATTTCATTTCATCGTTTGTAACGTCCCCCAACCCATTCTTTCTGGCTATGTATTTATTTGTTTCGGTTACGAGTAAATCTACTACATCTTCATCAATAAAACGGGAAAACCACTCAAGAGGAGAATCTTCTATTGCATTTGTGGAAATTACGGGAAAATTTTCAGGGACCTGTTGTGCTCTGTCTTCGTTCGACCAACTGTAAACATTTTTCTTTTGCCTTTTATTGGAAGTGGAAAGAACACTTTCTGACTTGGATGGCATTGCGCATTCTTCTACTGAAGGAAATTCAGTATATTTACCTTTTATTTGAGCCTCTGCTCGTAACACACTACCTGGAAGATTATTGGCATTCATATCATCCTCGTCTCCGGAATCTTCATCAGTAATCAATCCTGTAGCATTTTCTGGAGGAGATATAAAAATATCAACTTCTCCAGTGTCATCATTATCTGTTTCCGCTTCCAGTTCATCTATTATTTCACTCAAAGACAGCATTTCCCGGCGAATCCTGTCAAAAAATTAAACGTTATCCTCCAATTTTGTCATTGATCTTTCGACATCATAGCATGCGTTTTATCCTACCGACCTACATGTAGGACACCAACTTTATTCAAGTTATGAAATGAAATTTGTAATATTATTTGCGTCATTTTGTTATCAGATGTATCACTTATCTTATATATGACATATTAGTCGACATACATACTTAATTTTTCTGTAAAGAAATGTAAAAACTTACATTGTTGAAGCCGACGCGCAGATGAAGAAATCGCAGTCAAGATTTTGCACCAACAATTTATCAAATCGCTCCGTTGCAGACGATACCTAGCATCCAACTGATAATTTTATATCTCTAGATTCATAAACCAGTGTTACCAACATCATATGATAAAAATACTGTAAGTAAATTCTACAAAAATATACCGTCCTATATGTAGGACGGTAGGATAATCTGGGTTAAAATCTCAGATCTGGCGAGATTTTAAATCTCAGATCTGAAAAGCGAGATTTCAAATCTCAGAACTGAAAAGCGAGATTTTAAATCTCAGATCTGAAAAGCGAGATTTTAAAACTCAGATCTGAAAAGCGAGATTTTAAATCTGAGAACTGAAAAGGGAGATTTTAAATCTCAGATCTGAAAAGCGAGATTTTAAATCTCAGATCTGAAAAGCGAGATTTTAAATCTCATATCTGAAAATTGAGGTTTTAAATCTCAGACCTGAAAAGCGAGATTTTAAATATCAGTTCTGAAAAAAGAGATTTTAAATCTCAGATCTGAAAAGCGGGATTTTAAATCTCAGATCTGAAAAAAGAGATTTTAAATCTCAGATCTGAAAAGCGGGATTTAAAATCTCAGATCTGAAAAGTGAGATCTTAAATCTCAGATCTGAAAAGTGGGATTTTAAATCTCAGATCTGAAAAGTGAGATTTTAAATCTCAGATCTGAAAAGTGGGATTTTAAATCTAAGATCTGAAAAGTGAGATTTTAAATTTTAGATCTGAAAAGTGGGATTTTAAATCTCAGATCTGAAAAGTGAGATTTTAAATCTCAGATCGGAAAAGTGAGATTTTAAATCTCAGATCGGAAAAGTGAGATTTTAAATCTCAGATCGGAAAAATTAGATTTTAAATCTCAGATCGGAAAAGTGAGATTTTAAATCTCAAATCAGAAAAGTGAGATTTTAAATCTCAGATCGGAAAAGTGAGATTTTAAATCTCAGATCGGAAAAGTGAGATATTTAATCTCAGATCGGAAAAGTGAGATTTTAAATCTCAAATCGGAAAAGTGAGATTTTAAATCTCAGATCGGAAAAGTGAGATTTTAAATCTCAGATCGGAAAAGTAAGATTTTAAATCTCAAGACGGAAGAGTGAGTTTTTAAATCTCAGATCGGAAAAGTGAGATTTTAAACCTCAGATCGGAAGAGTGAGATTTTAAATCTCAGATCGGAAAAGTGAGATTTTTAATCTCAGATCGGAAGAGTGAGATTTTAAATCTCAGATCGGAAAAGTGAGATTTTAAATCTCAGATCGGAAAGTGAGATTTTAAATCTCAGATCGGAAAAGTGAGATTTTAAATCTCAGATCGGAAAAGTGAGATTTTAAATCTCAGATCGGAAAAGTGAGATTTTAAATCTCAGATCGGAAGAGTGAGATTTTAAATCTCAGATCGGAAAAGAGAGATTTTAAAACTCAGATCGGAAGAGTGAGATTTTAAATCTCAGATCGCAAAAGTGTGATTTTAAATCTCAGATCGCAAGAGTGATATTTTAAATCTCAGATCGGAAAAGTGAGATTTTAAATCTCAGATCGGAAGAGTGAGATTTTAAATCTCAGATCGGAAAAGTAAGATTTTAAATCTCAGATCGGAAGAGTGAGATTTTAAATCTCAGATTGGAAAAGTGAGATTTTAAATCTCAGATCGGAAGAGTGAGATTTTAAATCTCAGATCTGAAAAGTGAGATTTTAAATCTCAGATCGGAAGAGTGAGACTTTAAATCTCAGATCGGAAAAGTGAGATTTTAAATCTCAGATCGGAAGAGTGATATTTTAAATCTCAGATCGGAAAAGTGAGATTTTAAATCTCAGATCGGAAGAGTGAGATTTTAAATCTCAGATCGGAAAAGTGAGATTTTAAATCTCAGATCGGAAGAGTGAGATTTTAAATCTCAGATCGGAAAAGTGAGATTTTAAATCTCAGATCGGAAGAGTGAGATTTTAAATCTCAGATCGGAAAAGTGAGATTTTAAATCTCAAATCGGAAGAGTGAGATTTTAAATCTCAGATCGGAAAAGTAAGATTTTAAATCTCCGATTAAAGAAGTGGGATTTTAAATCTCAGATCGGAAAAGTGAGATTTTAAACCTCAGATCGGAAAAGTGAGATTTTAAATCTCCGATCGGAAAAGTGAGATTTTAAATTTCATATCGGAAAAGTGAGATTTTAAATCTCCGATCGGAAAAGTGAGATTTTTAATCTCAGATCGGAAAAGTAAGATTTTAAATCTCCGATCGGAAAAGTGAGATTTTTAATCTCAGATCGGAAAAGTGAGATTTTAAATCTCCGATCGGAAAAGTGAGATTTTAAATTTCATATCGGAAAAGTGAGATTTTAAATCTCCGATCGGAAAAGTGAGATTTATAATCTCAGATCGGAAAAGTAAGATTTTAAATCTCCGATCGGAAAAGTGAGATTTTTAATCTCAGATCGGAAAAGTGAGATTTTAAATCTCCGATCGTAAAAGTGAGATTTTTAATCTCCGATCAGGAAAGTGAGATTTTAAATCTCAGATCGGAAAAGTGAGATTTTAAATCTCAGATCGGAAAAGTGAGTTTTGAATCTCAGATCGGAAAAGTGAGATTTTAAATCTCAGATCTTAAAAGTGAGATTTAAAATCTCAGATCAAAAAATGAGATTTTAATTCTCCGATCGGAAAAGTGAGATTTTAAATCTCAGATCGGAAAAGTGAGATTTTAAATCTCAAATCGGAAAAGTGAGATTTTAAATCTCAGATCGGAAAAATGAGATTTTATATCTCAGATCGCAAAAGTGTGATTTTAAATCTCAGATCGGAAAAGTGAAATTTTAAATCTCCGATCGGAAAAGTGAGATTTTTAATCTCAGATCGGAAAAATGAGATTTTAAATCTCAGATCGGAAAAGTGAGATTTTAAATTTCAGATCTTAAAAGTGAGATTTAAAATATCAGATCGGAAAAATGAGATTTTAATACTCAGATCGGAAAAGTGAGATTTAAAATCTGAGATCAGAAAAAAAAATTAATCTCAGATCGGAAAAGTGAGATTCTAAATATAAGTTATTAAAAGTGAGATTTTAAATCTCAGATCGGAAAAGTGAGATTCTTAAATCTCAGATCGGAAAAGTGATATTTTATTTCTCAGATCGGAAAAGTAAGATTCTAAATCTCAGATCTGAAAAGTGAGATTTTAATTCTAAGATCGGAAAAGTTAGATTTTTAATCTCAGATCAGAAAAGTGTGATTTTAAGTCTCAGATCGGAAAACTGAGATTTTAAATTTCAGATCGTACAAGTGAGAATTAAAATCTCAGATCGGAAAAGTTAGATTTTGAATCTAAGATCGGAAAAGTGAGATTTTAAATCTCAGATCGGAAAAGTGAGATTTTAAATCTCAGATCGGAAAAGTGAGATTTTAAATCTCAGATCGGAAAAGTGAGATATTCAATCTCAGATCGGAAAAGTGAGATTTTAAATCTCAGATCGAAAAAGTGAGATTTTAAATCTCAGATCGGAAAAGTGAGATATTTAATCTCAGATCGGAAAAGTGAGATTTTAAATCTCAGATCGGAAAAGTGAGATTTTAAATCTCAGATCGGAAAAGTGAGATTTTAAATCTCAGATCGGAAAAGTAAGATTTTAATCTCAAGACGGAAGAGTGAGTTTTTAAATCTCAGATCGGAAAAGTGAGATTTTATATCTCAGATCGGAAGAGTGAGATTTTAAATCTCAGATGCGAAAAGTGAGATTTTAAATCTCAGATCGGAGAAGTGAGATTTTAAATCTCAGATCGGAAAAGTGAGATTTTAAATCTTAGATCGGAAGAGTGAGATTTTATATCTCAGATCGGAAAAGTGAGATTTTAAATCTCAGATCGGAAGAGTGAGATTTTAAATCTCAGATCGGAAAAGTGAGATTTTAAATCTCAGATCGGAAGAGTGAGATTTTAAATCTCAGATCGGAAAAGAGAGATTTTAAAACTCAGATCGGAAGAGTGAGATTTTAAATCTCAGATCGCAAAAGTGTGATTTTAAATCTCAGATCGCAAGAGTGAGATTTTAAATCTCAGATCGGAAAAGTGAGATTTTATATCTCAGATCGGAAGAGTGAGATTTTAAATCTCAGATCGGAAAAGTGAGATTTTAAATCTCAGATCGGAAGAGTGAGATTTTAAATCTCAGATCGAAAAAGTAAGATTTTAAATCTCAGATCGGAAGAGTGAGATTTTAAATCTCAGATTGGAAAAGTGAGATTTTAAATCTCAGATCGGAAGAGTGAGATTTTAAATCTCAGATCTGAAAAGTGAGATTTTAAATCTCCGATCGGAAGAGTGAGACTTTAAATCTCAGATCGGAAAAGTGAGATTTTAAATCTCAGATCGGAAGAGTGATATTTTAAATCTCAGATCGGAAAAGTGAGATTTTAAATCTCAGATCGGAAGAGTGAGATTTTAAATCCCAGATCGGAAAAGTGAGATTTTAAATCTCAGATCGGAAGAGTGAGATTTTAAATCTCAGATCGGAAAAGTGAGATTTTAAATCTCAGATCGGAAGAGTGAGATTTTAAATCTCAGATCGGAAAAGTGAGATTTTAAATCTCAAATCGGAAGAGTGAGATTTTAAATCTCAGATCGGAAAAGTAAGATTTTAAATCTCCGATTAAAGAAGTGGGATTTTAAATCTCAGATCGGAAAAGTGAGATTTTAAACCTCAGATCGGAAAAGTGAGATTTTAAATCTCCGATCGGAAAAGTGAGATTTTAAATTTCATATCGGAAAAGTGAGATTTTAAATCTCCGATCGGAAAAGTGAGATTTTTAATCTCAGATCGGAAAAGTAAGATTTTAAATCTCCGATCGGAAAAGTGAGATTTTTAATCTCAGATCGGAAAACTGAGATTTTAAATCTCCGATCGTAAAAGTGAGATTTTTAATCTCCGATCAGGAAAGTGAGATTTTAAATCTCAGATCGGAAAAGTGAGATTTTGAATCTCAGATCGGAAAAGTGAGATTTTAAATCTCAGATCTTAAAAGTGAGATTTAAAATCTCAGATCAAAAAATGAGATTTTAATTCTCCGATCGGAAAAGTGAGATTTTAAATCTCAGATCGGAAAAATGAGATTTTAAATCTCAAATCGGAAAAGTGAGATTTTAAATCTCAGATCGGAAAAATGAGATTTTATATCTCAGATCGGAAAAGTGAGATTTTAAATCTCAGATCGGAAAAGTGAAATTTTAAATCTCCGATCGGAAAAGTGAGATTTTTAATCTCAGATCGGAAAAATGAGATTTTAAATCTCAGATCGGAAAAGTGAGATTTTAAATTTCAGATCTTAAAAGTGAGATTTAAAATATCAGATCGGAAAAATGAGATTTTAATACTCAGATCGGAAAAGTGAGATTTAAAATCTGAGATCAGAAAAAAAAAATTAATCTCAGATCGGAAAAGTGAGAATCTAAATATAAGTTATTAAAAGTGAGATTTTAAATCTCAGATCGGAAAAGTGAGATTCTTAAATCTCAGATCGGAAAAGTGATATTTTATTTCTCAGATCGGAAAAGTAAGATTCTAAATCTCAGATCTGAAAAGTGAGATTTTAATTTTAAGATCGGAAAAGTTAGATTTTAAATCTCAGATCAGAAAAGTGAGATTTTAAGTCTCAGATCGGAAAACTGAGATTTTAAATTTCAGATCGGAAAAGTGAGAATTAAAATCTCAGATCGGAAAAGTTAGATTTTGAATCTAAGATCGGAAAAGTGAGATTTTAAATCTCAGATCTGAGAAATGAGATTTTAAATCTCAGATCTAAAAAGTAAGATTTTAAACCTCAGATCTGAAAAGTGAGATTTTAAATCTCACATCTGAAAAGTGAGATTTAAAATCTCAGATCTAAAAAGTGAGATTATAAATCTCACATCTGACAAGTGAGATGTTAAATCTCAGAACTAAAAAGTGAGATTTTAAATCTCAGATCTGAAAAGTGAGATTTTAAATCTCAGATCTGAAAAATGAGATTTTAAATTTCAAATCTGAAAAGTGAGATTTTAAATCTCAGATCTGAATAGTGAGATTTTAAATCTCAGATCTGAAAAGCGAGATTTTAAATCTCAGATCTGAAAAGTGAGATTTTAAATCTTAGATCTGAAAAGTGAGATTTTAAATCTCAGATCTGACAAGTAGGATTTTAAATCTTAGATCTGAAAAGTGAGATTTTAAATCTCAGATCTGAAAAGTGAGATTTTAAATCTTAGATTTTAAAAGTGAGATTTTAAATCTCAGATCTGAAAAGTGAGATTTTAAATCTCGGATCTAAAATGTGAGATTTTAAATCTCAGAACTGAAAAGTGAGATTTTAAATCTCAGATCTGAAAAGTGAGATTTTAAATCTCAGATTTGAAAAATGAGATTTTAAATCTCAGATCTGAAAGCGAGATTTTAAATCTCAGATCTGAAAAGCGAGATTTTAAATCTCAGATCTGAAAAGCGAGATTTCAAATCTCAGAACTGAAAAGCGAGATTTTAAATCTCAGATCTGAAAAGCGAGATTTTAAAACTCAGATCTGAAAAGCGAGATTTTAAATCTGAGAACTGAAAAGGGAGATTTTAAATCTCAGATCTGAAAAGCGAGATTTTAAATCTCAGATCTGAAAAGCGAGATTTTAAATCTCAGATCTGAAAATTGAGGTTTTAAATCTCAGATCTGAAAAGCGAGATTTTAAATATCAGTTCTGAAAAAAGAGATTTTAAATCTCAGATCTGAAAAGCGGGATTTTAAATCTCAGATCTGAAAAAAGAGATTTTAAATCTCAGATCTGAAAAGCGAGATTTAAAATCTCAGATCTGAAAAGTGAGATTTTAAATCTCAGATCTGAAAAGTGGGATTTTAAATCTCAGATCTGAAAAGTGAGATTTTAAATCTCAGATCTGAAAAGTGGGATTTTAAATCTAAGATCTGAAAAGTGAGATTTTAAATTTTAGATCTGAAAAGTGGGATTTTAAATCTCAGATCTGAAAAGTGAGATTTTATATCTCAGATCTGAAAAGTGGAATTTTAAATCTCAAATCTGAAAGGTGAGATTTTAAATCTCAGATCTGAAAAGTGAAATTTTAAATCTCAGATCTGAAAAGTAAGATTTTAAATCTCAGATGTTAAAAGTGAGATTTTTATTCTGATCGGAAAAGTGAGATTTAAATCTCAGATCGGAAAAATGACATTTTTAATCTCAGATCGGAGAAGTGAGATTTTAAATCTCAGATCGGAAAAGTAAGATTCTATATCTCAGATCTCAAAAGTGAGATTTTAAATCTCAGATCAAAAAAGTGAGATTAATAATCTCAGATCGGAAAAATGAGATTTTAAATCTCAGATCGGAAAAGTGGGATTTAAAATCTCAGATCGGAAAAATGTGATTTTAAATCTCAGATCGGAAAAATGAGATTTTGAATTTAAGATCGGAAAAGTGAGTTTTTAAATCTCAGATCTTAAAAGTGAGATTTAAAATATCAGATCGGGAAAAATGAGATTTTAATACTCAGATCGGAAAAGTGAGATTTAAAATCTGAGATCAGAAAAAAAAATAAATCTCAGATCGGAAAAGTGAGATTCTAAATATAAAATATTAAAAGTGAGATTTTAAATCTCAGATCGGAAAAGTTAGATTTTAAATCTCAGATCGGAAAAGTTAGATTTTAAATATCAGATCGGAAAAGTGAGATTTTTAAATCTCAGATCGGAAAAGTGATATTTTATTTCTCAGATCGGAAAAGTAAGATTCTAAATCTCAGATCTAAAAAGTGAGATTTTAAATCTCAGATCGGAAAAGTTAGATTTTAAATCTCAGATCAGAAAAGTGAGATTTTAAGTCTCAGATCGGAAAAGTGTGATTTTAAATCTCAGATCGGAAAAATGAGATTTTAAATCTCAGATCGGAAAAATGAGATTTTAAATCTCAGATCGGAAAACTGAATTTTTAAATTTCAGATCGGAATAGTGAGAATTAAAATCTCAGATCGGAAAAGTGAGATTTTGAATCTAAGATCGGAAAAGTGAGATTTTCAATCTAAGATCAGAAAAGTGAGAGTTTGAATCTCAGATCGGAGAAGTGAGATTTTAAATCTCAGATCGGAAAAGTGAGATTTTAAATCTATGATCAGAAAAGTGAGATAGTAAATCTCAGATCGGAAAAGTGAGATTTTAAATCTCAGATCGGAAAAGTGAGATTTTAAATCTCAGATCGAAAAAGAGAGATTTTATTACTCAGATCGGGAAAGTGAGATTCTAAATCTCAGATCGGAAAAGTGAGATTTTAAATTTAAGATCGGAAAAGTGAGATTTTAAATCTCAGATCGGAAAAGTGAGATTGTAAATCTCAGATCGCAAAAGTTAGATTTTAAATCTCAGATCGGAAATGTGAGATTTTTATTCTCAGATCCAAAAAGTGGGATTTTTAAATCTCAGATCGGAAAAGTGAGATTTTATTTCTCAGATCGGAAAAGTAAGATTCTAAATCTCAGATCTGAAATGTTAGATTTTAAATCTCAGATCGGAAAAGTGAAATTTTAAATCACAGATCAGAAAAGTGAGATTTTAAGTCTCAGATCAGAAAAGTGAGATTTTAAGTCTCAGATCGAAAAAGTGAGATTTTAAATCTCAGATCGGGAAAGTGAGATTTTAAATCTCAGATCGGAAAAGTGAGATTTTATTTCTCAGATCGGAAAAGTAAGATTCTAAATCTCCGATCTGAAAAGTGAGATTTTAAATCTCAGATCGGAAAAGTGAGATTTTAAATCTCAGATTAGAAAAGTGAGATTTTAAATCTCAGATCGGAAAAGTGAGATTTTAAACCTCAGATCAAAAAAAAACCGGGTTTTCGTTCTGAGATCGGAAAAGTGAGGTTTTAAATCTCAGATCGGAAAAGTGAGATTCTAAATATCAGATCTTGAAAGTGAGATTTTAAATCTCAGATCGGAAATTGAGGTTTTAAATCTGAGATCGGAAAAGTGAGAATTTAAATCTCAGATCGGAAAAGTGAGATTTTAAATCTCAGATCGGAAGAGAGATTTTAAATCTCAGATCGAAATAGTGAGATTTTAAATCTCAGATCAGAAAAGTGAGATTTTTAATCTCAGATCGGAAAAGTGAGATATTAAATCTCAGATCGGAAAAGTGAGATTTTAAATCTCAGATCGGAAAAGTAAAATTTTATATCTCCGATCGGAAAAGTGCGACTTTTAGTCTCAGATCGGAAAAATGAGATTTTAAATTTCAGATCGGAAAAGTGAGATTTTAAATCTCAGATCTTAAAAGTGAGATTTAAAATCGCAGATCTGAAAAATGAGATTTTAAATCTCAGATCGTAAAACAGAGATTTTTAATCTCAGATCTTAAAAGTGAGATTTTAAATCTCAGATCGAAAAAGTGAGATTTTTAATCTCAGATCGGAAAAATGAGATTTTTAAAACTCAGATCGGAAAAGTGAGATTTTTAATCTCAGGTCGGAAAAGTGAGATTTTTAATATCAGATCTGAAAAGTGACATTTTTATCTCAGATCGGTAAAATGAGGTTTTTAAATCTCAGATCGGAAAAGTGAGATTTTAAATCTTAGATCGGAAAAGTGAGATTTTTAATCTCGGATCGGAACAATTTGATTATAAATCTCAGATCGGAAGAGTGAGATTTTAAATCTCAGATCGAAGTAGTGAGATTTTAAATCTCAGATCAGAAAAGTGAGATTTTTAATCTCAGATCGGAAAAGTGAGATTTTAAATCTCAGATCGGAAAAGTGAGATTAAAATCTCAGATCGGAAAAGTGAGATTTTAAATCTCAGATCGGAAAAAAGAGATTTTAAATCTCAGATCGGAAAAGTGAGATTTTAAATCTCAGATCGGAAAAATGAGATTTTGAATCTCAGATCGGAAAAGTGAGATTTTTAATCTCAGATCGGAAAAGTGAGATTTATAATCTCAGATCGGAAAAATGAGATTTTAAATCTCAGATCGGAAAAGTGAGATTTTAAATCTGACATCGGAAAAAAGAGATTTTAAATCTCAGATCGGAAAAGTGAGATTCTAAATATCAGATCTTAAAAGTGAGATTTTAAATCTCAGATCGGAAAAGTTAGATTTTAAATCTCAGATCGGAAATTGAGGTTTTAAATCTCAGATCGGAAAAGTGAGATTTTTAAATCTCAGATCGGAAAAGTGAGATTTTATTTCTCAGATCGGAAAAATAAGATTCTAAATCTCAGATCTGAAAAGTGAGATTTTTAATCTCAGATCGGAAAAATGAGATTTTTAAATCTCAGATCGGAAAAGTAAAATTTTTAACCTTAGATCGGAAAACTGAGATTTTAATTCACAGATCGGAAAAGTGAGATTTTAAATCTCAGATCGGAAAAATAAAATTTTAAATCTCAGATCTTAAAAGTGAGATTTTAAATCTCAGATCTTAAAAGTGAGATTTTAAATCTCAGATCGGAAAAGTGAGATTTTAAATCTCAGATGGGAAAAGTGAGATTTTAAATCTCAGATCTGAAAAGTGAGATTTTAAATCTCAGATCGGAAAAGTGAGATTTTAAATCTCGGATCGGAAAAATGAGATTTTGAATCTCAGATTGGAAAAATGAGATTTTAAATCTAAGATCAGAAAAGTGAGATTTTGAATCTCAGATCGGAGAAGTGAGTTTTAAATTTCAGATCGGAAAAGTAAGATTCTAAATCTCAGATCTGAAAAGTGAGATTTAAAATCTCAGATCGGAAAAGTGAGATTTTATTTCTCAGATCGGAAAAGTAAGATTCAAAATCTCAGATCTGAAAAGTGAGACTTTAAATTTAAGAGCGGAAAAATGAAATTTTAAAACTCAGATCTTAAAAGTGAGATTTTAAATCTCAGATCTTAAAAGTGAGATTTTAAATCTCAGATCAGAAAAGTGAGATTTTAAATCTCAGATAGGAAAAATGAGATTTTAAATCTAAGATCGGAAAAGTGAGATTTTGAATCTCAGATCGGAAAAGTGTGATTTTAAATCTCAGATCGGATAAATGAGATTTTGAATCTCAGATCGGAAAAGTGAGATTTTAAATCCAAGATCAGAAAAGTGAGATTTTGAATCTCAGATCGGAGAAGTGAGATTTTAAATCTCAGATCGGAAAAGTAAGATTCTAAATCTCAGATCAGAAAAGTGAGATTTTTAATCTCAGATCGGAAAAATGAGATTTTTAATCTCAGATCAGAAAAGTGAGATTTTAAATCTCAGATCGGAAAAGTGAGATTTTAAATCATAGATCGGAAAAGTGAGATTTTAAATCTCAGATCGGAAAAGCGAGATTTTAAATCTCAGATAAGAGAAGTGAGATTTTAAATCTCAGATCGGAAAAGTGAGATTTTAAATCTCAGATCGGAAAAGTGAGATTTTAAATCTGAGATCGGAAAAGTGAGATTTTAAATCTAAGATCGGAAAAGTGAGATTTTAAATCTCAGATCGGAAAAGTGAGATTTTAAATCTCAGATCGGAAAAGTGAGATTTTAAATCTCAGATCGAAACAGTGAGATTTTAAATCTCAGATCGGAAAAGTGAGATTTTAAATCTCAGATCGGAAAAGTGAGATTTTAAATCTCAGATCGGAAAAGTGAGATTTTAAATCTCAGATCGGAAAAGTGAAATTTTAGATCTCAGATCGGAAAAGTGAGATTTTTAATCTCAGATCGGAAAAGTGAGATTTTAAATCTCAGATCGGAAAAGTGAGATTTTAAATCTCAGATCTTAAAAGTGAGATTTTAAATCTCAGATCTTAAAAGTGAGATTTAAAATCTCAGATCGGAAAAGTGAGATTTTAAATCTCCGATCGGAAAAATGAGATTTTAAATCTCAGATCGGAAAAGTTAGATTTTAAATCTCAGATCGGAAAAGTGAGATTTTAAATCTCAGATCGGAAAAGTGAGATTTTAAATCTCAGACCAGAAAAGTGAGATTTTAAATCTCAGATCGGAAAAGTGAGATATTAAATCTCAGATCATAAAAGTGAGATTTTTAATCTCAGATCTGAAAAGTGACATTTTTAATCTCAGATCGGATAAGTGAGATTTTAAATCTCAGATCGGAAAAGTGAGATCTTAAATTTCAGATCGGAAAAGTGATATTTTAAATCTCAGATCGGGAAAATGAGATTTTAAATCTCAGATCGGAAAAGTGAGATTTTAAATCTCAGATCGGAAAAGTGAGATTTTAAATCTCAGATCGGAAAGTGAGATTTTAAATCTCAGATCGGAAAAGTGAGATTTTAAATCTCAGATCGGGAAAGTGAGATTTTAAATCTCAAATCGAAAAGTGAGATTTTAAATCTCAGATCGGAAAAGTGAGATTTTAAATCTCAGATCGGAAAAGTGAGATTTTAAATCTCAGATCGGAAAAGTGAGATTTTAAATCCTAGATCTGAAAAGTGAGATTTTAAATCTCAGATCGGAAAAGTGATATTTTAAATCCCAGATCTGAAAAGTGAGATTTTAAATCTCAGATCGGAAAAGTGAGATTTTAAATCTCAGATCGGAAAAATTAGATTTTAAATCTCAGTTCGGAAAAGTGAGATTTTAAATCTAAGATCGGAAAAGTGAGATTTTAAATCTCAGATCGGAAAAGTGAGATTTTAAATCTTAGATCGGAAAAGTGAGATTTTAAATCTCAGATCGGAAGAGTGAGATTTTTAGTCTCAGATCGAAATAGTGAGATTTTAAATCTCAGATCAGAAAAGTGAGATTTTTAATCTCAGATCGGAAAAATGAGATTTTAAATCTCAGATCGGAAAAGAAGAGATTTTAAATCTCAGATCAAAAAAGTGAGGTTTTAAATCTCAGATCGGAAAAGTGAGATTTAAATCTCAGATCGGAAAAGTGAGATTTTAAATCTCAGATCGGAAAAGTGAGATTTTAAATCTCAGATCGGAAAAGTGAGATTTTAAATCTCAGATCGGAAAAGTGAGATTTTAAATCTCAGATCGGAAAAGTGAGATTTTAAATCTCAGATCGGAAAAGTGAGATTATAAATCTCAGATCGGAAAAGTGAGATTTTAAATCTCAGATCTTAAAAGTGAGATTTTAAATCTCAGATCGGAAAAGTGAGATTTTAAATCTCAGATCGGAAAAGTGAGATTTTAAATCTCAGATCGGAAAAGTGAGATTTTAAATCTCAGATCGGAAAAGTGAGATTTTAAATCTCAGATCGGAAAAGTTAGATTTTAAATCTCAGATCGGAAAAGTTAGATTTTAAATCTCAGATCGGAAAAGTGAGATTTTAAATCTCAGATCGGAAAAGTGAGATTTTAAATCTCAGATCGGAAAAGTGAGATTTTAAATCTCAGATCGGAAAAGTGAGATTTTAAATCTCAGATCGGAAAAGTGAGATTTTAAATCTCAGGTCGGAAAAGTGAGATTTTAAATCTCAGATCGGAGAAGTGAGATTTTAAATCTCAGATCGGAAAAGTGAGATCTTAAATCTCAGATCGGAAAAGTGAGATTTTAAATCTCAGATCGGAAAAGTGAGATTTTCAATCTCAGATCGGAAAAGTGAGATTTTCAATCTCAGATCGAGATTTTAAATCTCAGATGAGTGATTTTAAATCTCAGATCGGAAAAGTGAGATTTTAAATCTCAGATCGGAAAAGTGAGATTTTAAATCTCAGAACGGAAAAGTGAGATTTTAAATCTCAGATCGGAAAAGTGCGAATTTAAATCCCAGATCGGAAAAGTCGGATTTTAAATCTCAGATCGGAAAAGAGAGATTTTAAATCTCAGATCGGAAAAGTAAGATTTTAAATCTCAGATTGGAAAAGTGAGATTTTAAATCTCAGATCGGAAAAGTGAGATTTTAAATCTCAGATCGGAAAAGTGACATTTTAAATCTCAGATCGGAAAAGTGAGATTTTAAATCTCAGATAAGAAAAGTGAGATTTTAAATCACAGATCGGAAAAGTGAGATTTTAAATCTCAGATCGGAAAAGTGAGATTTTAAATCTACGATCGGAGAAGTGAGATTTTAAATCTCAGATCGGAAAAGTGTGATTTTAAATCTTAGATGGGAGAAGTGAGATTTTAAATCTCAGATCGGAAAAGTGAGATTTTAAATCTCAGATCTGAAAAGTGAGATTTTACATCTCAGATCTGAAAAGAGAGATTTTAAATCTCAGATCTGAAAAGTGAGAATTTACATCTCAGATCTGAAAAGAGATTTTAAATCTCAGATCTGAAAAGTGAGATTTTAAATCTCAGATCTGAAAAGTGAGATTTTAAGTCTCAGATCGGAAAAGTGAGATTTTAAATCTCAGATCGGAAAAGTGAGATTTTAAATCTCAGATGGGAAAAGTGAGATTTTAAATCTCAGATCGGAAAAGTGAGATTTTAAATCTCAGATCGGAAAAGTGAGACTTTAAATTTCAGATCTGAAAAGTGAGATTTTAAATCTCAGATCGGAAAAGTGAGATTTTAAATCTGAGATCGGAAAAGTGAGATTTTAAATCTCAGATCGGAAAAGTGAGATTTTGAATCTCAGATCGGAAAAGTGATATTTTAAATCTCAGATCTGAAAAGTGATATTTTAAATCTCAGATCTGAAAAGTGAGATTTTAAATCTCAGATCTGAAAAGTGATATTTAAAATCTCAGATCTGAAGAGTAAGATTTTATATCTCAGATCTGAAAAGTGATATTTAAAATCTCAGATCTGAAAAGTGAGATTTTAAATCTCAGATCTGAAAAGTGATATTTAAAATCTCAGATCTGAAAAGTGAGATTTCAAATCTCAGATCTGAAAAGTGATATTTAAAATCTCAGATCTGAAAAGTGAGATTTCAAATCTCAGATCTGAAAAGTGATATTTAAAATCTCAGATCTGAAATGTGAGATTTCAAATTTCAGATCTGAAAAGTGAGATTTAAAATCTGAGATCTGAAAAGTGAGATTTCAAATCTCCGATCTGAAAAGTGAGATTTAAAATCTCAGATCTGAAAAGTGAGATTTAAATCTCAGATCTGAAAAGTGAGATTTTAAATCTCAGATCTGAAAAGTTAGATTATAAATCTCAGATCTGAAAAGTGAGATTTTAAATCTCAGATCTGAAAAGTGAGATTTCAAATCTCAGATCTGAAAAGTGAGATTTTAAATCTCAGATCTGAAAAGTGAGATTTCAAATCTCAGATCTGAAAAGTGAGATTTCAAATATCAGATCTGAAAAGTGAGATTTTAAATCTCAGATCTGAAAAGTGAGATTTTAAATCTCAGATCTGAAAAGTGAGATTTTAAATCTCAGATCTGAAAAGTGAGATTTTAAATCTCAGATCGGAAATTTAGAGTCAATTTAGGGTTGTACAGACGCCTCGTTTTCCTTTGTATCCTTAAAATTAAGGTTTTTATGGCAAAATAAAAAATTATTTACAATTATTAGTGTTAGTTCTGGCATCTCTGCCAGAGGCCAGCACCATCGCCTACGCATGTTGCCTACTCTCTAAGGGGCTAGTATAAATTTCTTAGGCAAAGAGATCTGTACTACTCTGTGTTTGTATCGATATTTCCCCGCTAACCCCTCTTCGCTGCAGCAGTGTTATCCCTTCTGGTGCTGGTATAAAAGACGTGCGCTCCCCGCGCACACTGCCTTTCGCCATTTTCGCCATTCACTTTGCCAATATTTTTCTGCTGTGCAGCATGCCTGGCGCATGCTTTTTATTACTCTTAAGAGTCATTACTTGTATTTTATGAAAGGCCCGATTCCTTCAGAATCGTATAGTGTTATTTTAGATATGTGTAAGAGTGCATAATAGGTCTGATTTGGACGATGATGTGTTTTCAAATGCAAGATCCAATTCCTTATTATAAATCTTTGTTGGTTTATATGGTCGTTCAAATTTGCCCATGGTTTGAAGCAACGTTTACTCTGTATTGGTTCTTGTTTTGTATTTGCAGCTTTTTGAGAAGTTTGTTTGTACGCTGGCCTCCGATTTTGTTGTGGAGAGCTAATTTTTGGTACTGCACATTATTCATTGTGATTGTTGATGTTGCAGTTTTTCGCTCCTGTCGTGAGTAAGACTGCGCTTGGCCGCATTCGGCAGTTCTGAGCTTTGATGGATTGTTGCTCCTGTCGTGAGCAAGACGACGTTCGCCGCATTCGGCAGTTTGAAGCGTTTTGGAAGGCGTCTGCTAGGCCCGTGCGGCAACCTCGAGCCGCGGCCACTGGATAGCAACGCTGAAATTCGGTCCCGTAGCCGGCAAAGAAGTCGGCTGGGTGACAGCACGCCGCAGGGCACGAATTGGTTCGATCACATGCGGGCGTTGTTTGGCTGTGTGGAGGTCGGCATTCGTGTTCGGTCGCTGCTCGTCGACTGATGTACGAGCGGGCAGGATGGCCGTTCTGCTTCGTTCCGGAGTATTCCTGTTTCACTGTTAAATTTGTAAGAAGGTCGTAAGTTGTGGTAAGAGATCCATTTCCATGTAACTAGGTAATTATGCACTCATACAAAGTTTGGTTTTTGTAGTTGATGGCTCGTTTTTAGTTCAGTGTATCATTCCTTTTTGTATTGAAAGAAGACCGAGGTCGGCTTCTTTGTCAATTTTGTATGCTTATGTATTCACCTTCCTCGTCCTAAATTGGACATTATCGAGGTTGTTCAGAATACTGTAATTCTGCTTATGGTTCAGGCGCATTGTTGCTAGCGCCTTTTAATAGTGTTCCGGTTTTACTTCAGCTTTTTGTATAGAGACGGCATTTTTCCGTCTGTCAATTTTGTATTCCTATTTGCAGTTCTGTATTGTTTTTTTTGCAGCAATCTCCGTTTCTCTGTTCAGCAAGAAAAACTGCGTTTTGTACGTTTTTCCTGAATTGTAATAAATGCAATATTTGTGAGTTATTTGGATTGTTATATCTCCAATCTCCTTTAAAATTTATGATCCTGTTTTATTCAGAACCTGGAGCGTCCTTTCGAAAGGTTTCGAATGTGACGACAGTCTTTGCGAATCTGATAGCTTAGGGGTTCTTTGTGTTAGCCCCGAATAATAATTCATTAGGTAAATACATGGTCACCTCGCTTCTTTTGTTTCATAGCGAGGCTTCGTTTAAAAGTTTAATTTGTGCTGTTTTAAACAGCTGGCGACCGTACTTTGTTATCTGTAATTGTTACCTTTCCCAAGTCACGAGTTTCGCCAAGTTTTAAATATAACAATGTTCCCTTCGAAATACTTGAGCAGTAAGGTTGATTTGGTTCGTTCCGTGCTCAGAGCACGGTTATCATGTAATTTTGTTTTACATTTAATGAGTTATCTCAAGTAGACACTATCATTTTTCTCTAGAAGTATATGTAAAGTTTTTTTGTACATTTTTTGTTTCCTAATGTGGGCCATTTCTATGTAACCTGTCGTTCTACACATGTTGTAATTCTGTGTCGTTTCTACGGCTCATTGTAGCCGATATTATCACGTAACTTTTTGTAAAGAGGCTCCTTGCTAAAAAATCTTGAATATTTTATTGTACTTCTGTGTTATTTCTCTCTTTTTTGAATATATGTAATTTTTTTTCTTAAAAACTTTGTATATTGTTAAGTTTACTAGATGCAACTGTTCCCAGAGACTTCAGTGAAGTAACCTTCACTGATTTTACATCCTTGCGCTCGAGGAAATTGTTATGATTACTATTATTATTATTATTATTATTATTATTATTATTATTATTATTATTCTGTACTCTCCGTACTCTAATGGAGCGGGGGCTTAGCCTGCCAAGAGTGCTATGTTTTTCTAGCGTTTCGGACCGTAAGGTTGGCGCGACGGATTCGGCGTGGGGAAACCATAAAAATTATTTTAGTAAGTGTTTCCGCGTAACACGTAATCGGGCTTCGTAGAAAGTCTTTAAGGCCCTGTAAAGATGGCAGGGCTGGCAAAATTGCACCGCAGCTATAAAGCGGTGCATTGCCGCAATTTCGAAGGAGTGGCCGCGTATGCACTCTTCGAAATACTGGAGCAGTAAGGTTAATTTTGTTTGTTCCGTGCTCGGAACACGGTTATCATGTAATTTTGTTGTCCATTTGATGATTATTCGCAAGTGAACACTATCATTTTTGTCTAGAAGTATATGTAATTTTTTTTGTGTATTTCAAATTATTGGTATATAAATAAAAATGTAGTTTAAGCTATTATATCTTCTGAAACGATGTCGTGTGTATCAAATTGTTGTGTCGGTATTTTTCACGTGTTGCGTTTCTTTTTTGCATCGTCTGGTTTATTTCTGCTTTGAGGTACCTCACATTGTTTCAGTTCTTCCGAATGTTCTTGTGCCATTTCTAATATTTTTCTGAATTGTTCACAGAATTCCAATTCCAGTAAGCGGGGGCTTAGCCTGGCAAGAGTGCTATGATTTTCTAGCGTTTTGGACCGCCAGGGCGGGGCGCAACAGATTCTACGTGGGGAAACCATACTGAAAGAAATATTTTTATTGTTTCTACGTGAAACGTAATTGGGCTCCGTAGACAGTCTCCCAGGTACTGTAAAGCAGCAAGGGCTGGCAAAATTGCTCCGCAGCTATAATGCGGCGCATTACCGCTATTTCGAAGGAGTGGCCGCGTATGCCCCTTTCGAAATACTAGAGCGGTAGGGTAATTTCGTTTGTTCCGTGCTCAGAGCACGTTTATCATGTAATTTTGTTGTTCATTTAATGACTTATCTCAAGTAGACACTATCATTTCTATTTATAAGAATATGTAATTTTTTTGTACTTTCGAAATTATTTATATTTAAGTAAAACAGTATATTAAGCTTTTGTGTCATATGAAACGATCTTGAGTGTATTTAATTGTTGCGTCTTTATTTTTTCAGTATTGCGTCTTTATTTTGCATCGTCTGGTTTATTTCTGCTTTGAGGCATCTCACATTGTTTCAGCTCTTCCGAATGCTTTTGTGCCATTTGTAATTTTTTCTGAATTGTTCACAGAAATCAACTCCCAGGCAGCAGATGCTTAACCTTGCAAAAGTGCTATGATTTTCTACCGTTTTGGACCGCCTGGGCGGCGCGCAACGGATTCGGCGTGGGGAAACTATACTAAAAAAATATTTTTTAGTGTTTCCACGTTACACGTATTTGGGCTCCGTAGAAACTCTTCCAGGTTCTGTAAAGCTGGCAGTACTGGCGAAATTGGTCCGCAGCTATAAAGCAGCGCATTGTCGCAATTTCGAAGGAGTGGCCGCGTATGCCCCTTCGAGATACTGGAGCAGTATGGTTAATTTGGTTTGTTCCGTTCTCAGAGCACGGCTATCATGTGATTTTGTTGTTCATTTAATGAGTTATCTCATGTAGACACTATAATGTTTCTCTATAAGAATATGTAATGTTTTTTGTACTTTCCGAATTATCTCTATTTAAATAAAACTGTAGATTAAGCTATTATATCATGTGAATCGATCTCGTGTGAAGTAAATTGTTGCGTCTTTATCTTTTCAGTATTGCATCTTTAATTTGCATCGTCTGGTTTATTTCTTCTTTGAGGCATCTCACATTGTTTCAGCTCTTCCGAATGTTTTTTTGCCATTTCTAATATTTTCCTGAATTGTTTACAGAATTCTACTCCCAGGGAGAGGGGACTTAGCCTGGCAAGAGTGCTAGGTTTTTCTAGCGTTTCGGACTGCAAGGGCGGCGCCCGACGGATTGGGCGTGGGAAAACCACACTGAAAAAATAATTTTTAAGTGTTTCCACGTAACACGTAATTGGACTTCGTAGACAGTCTTCCAGGTCCTGTAAAGCTGTCAGGGCTGGGGAAATTGCTCCGCAGCTATAGTGCGGCGAATTGCCGCAATTTCGAAGGAGTGGCCGCGTATGTTTGTAAAATTTGGAAAATTTGAGTGATCACAAATATTGAATTTTTGTGTTAAACCAGATATTAGAAGCCATATATCATCCGAGAAGTTTTACTGAGAAGATTCTATATCCATAGTTTGTAAGCTCTTATCCTGTAATTAGGTTAAGTATGCTAGTATATGGGTAACTTTTTATCTTCAATTTTCTTAAAAATGGTAACTTGTAAAAATCAAAGTGTGATCTCGTGGCCATGAGAATGTTCTAAAAACCTAAGAAATTGTTACTAAGATCTGATTTTTTGGTTCATTGAGTTCTGAGAAAAAATTTAACCTTATGTGTAAAACTTTTTATTGTTTTCAAAACAGGTTTTTATTTATAATAAAAAAACTATTGGTTGTAGCGGGTTCTAACAACAAAATCCGCAATTTAGAGTCAATTTAGGGTTGTACAGACACCTCGTTTTCCTTTGTATCCTTAAAATTAAAGTTTTTATGGCAAAATAAAAAAAATTTTACATTTATTAGTGTTAGTTCTGGCATCTCTGCCAGAGGCCAGCACCATCGCTTACGCATGTTGACTACTCTCTAAGGGGCTAGTATAAATTTCTTAGGCAAAGAGATCTGTACTACTCTGTGTTTGTATCGATATTTCCCCGCTAACCCCTCATCGCTGCAGCAGTGTTATCCCTTCTGGTGCTGGTATAAAAGACGTGCGCTCCCCGCGCACACTGCCTTTCGCCATTTTCGCCATTCACTTTGCCACTCTTTCTCTGTTGTGCAGCATGCCTGGCTCATGCTTTTTATTACTTTTAAGAGCCATTACTTGTATTTTATGAAAGACCCGATTCCTTCAGAATCGTTTAGTTTTATTTTAGATATGTGTAAGAGTGCATAATAGGTCTGATTGGACGATGATGTGTTTTCAAATGCAAGATCCAATTCCTTATTATAAATCTTTTTTGGTTTATATGGTCGTGTAAATTTGCCCATGGTTTGAAGCAACGTTTACTCTGTATTGGTTCTTGTTTTGTATGTGCAGCTTTTTGAAAAAGTTTGTTTGTACGCTGGCCTCCGATTTTGTTGTGGAGAGCTTATTTTTGGTACTGCACATTATTCATTGTGATTGTTGATGTTGCAGTTTTTCGCTCCTGTCGTGAGTAAGACTGCGCTTGGCCGCATTCGCCAGTTCTGAGCTTTGATGGATTGTTGCTCCTGTCGTGAGCAAGACGACGTTCGGCCGCATTCGGCAGTTTGAAGCGTTTTGGAAGGCGTCTGCTAGGCCCGTGCGGCAACCTCGAGCCGCGGCCACTGGATAGCAACGCTGAAATTCGGTCCCGTAGCCGGCAAAGAAGTCGGCTGGGTGACAGCACGCCGCAGGGCACGAATTGGTTCGATCACATACGGGCGTTGTTTGGCCGTATGGAGGTCGGCATTTGTGTTCGGTCGCTGCTCGTCGACTGATGTACGAGCGGGCAGGATGGCCGTTCTGCTTCGTTCCGGAGTATTCCTGTTTCACTGTTAAATTTGTAAGAAGGTCGTAAGTTGTGGTAAGAGATCCATTTCCATGTAACTAGGTAATTATGCACTCATACAAAGTTTGGTTTTTGTAGTTGATGGCTCGTTTTTAGTTCAGTGTATCATTCCTTTTTGTATTGAAAGAAGACCGAGGTCGGCTTCTTTGTCAATTTTGTATGCTTATGTATTCACCTTCCTCGTCCTAAAGTGGACATTATCGAGGTTGTTCAGAATACTGTAATTCTGCTTATGGTTCAGGCGCATTGTTGCTAGCGCCTTTTAATAGTGTTCCTGTTTTACTTCAGCTTTTTGTATAGAGACGGCATTTTTCCGTCTGTCAATTTTGTATTCCTATTTGCAGTTCTGTATTGTTTTTCTTGCAGCAATCTCCGTTTCTCTGTTCAGCAAGAAAAACTGGTTTTGTAAGTTTTTCCTGAATTGTAATAAATGCAATATTTGTGAGTTATTTAGATTGTTATATTTCCAATCTCCTTTAAAATTTATGATCCTGTTTTATTCAGAACCTGGAGCGTCCTTTCGAAAGGTTTCGAATGTGACGACAGTCTTTGCGAATCTGATAGCTTAGGGGTTCTCTGTGTTAGCCCCGAATAATAATTCATTAGGTAAATGCATGGTCACCTCGCTTCTTTTGTTTCATAGCGAGGCTTCGTTTAAAAGTTTAATTTGTGCTGTTTTAAACAGCTGGCGACCGTACTTTGTTATCTGTAATTGTTACCTTTCCCAAGTCACGAGTTTCGCCAAGTTTTAAATATAACAATGTTCCCTTCGAAATACTTGAGCAGTAAGGTTGATTTGGTTTGTTCCGTGCTCAGAGCACGGTTATCATGTAATTTTGTTGTACATTTAATGAGTTATCTCAAGTAGACACTATCATTTTTCTCTAGAAGTATATGTAAAGTTTTTTTGTACATTTTTTGTTTCCTAATGTGGGCCATTTCTATGTAACCTGTCGTTCTACACATGTTGTAATTCTGTGTCGTTTCTACGGCTCATTGTAGCCGATATTATCACGTAACTTTTTGTAAAGAGGCTCCTTGCTAAAAAATCTTGAATATTTTATTGTAATTTTGTGTTATTTCTCTTTTTTTTTGAATATATGTAATTTTTTTTCTTAAAAACTTTGTATATTGTTAAGTTTACTAGATGCAACTGTTCCCAGAGACTTCAGTGAAGTAACCTTCACTGATTTTACATCCTTGCGCTCGAGGAGATTGTTATGGTTACTATTATTATTATTATTATTATTATTATTCTGTACTCTCCGTACTCTAAGGGAGCGGGGGCTTAGCCTGCCAAGAGTGCTATGTTTTTCTAGCGTTTCGGACCGTAAGGTTGGCGCGCGACGGATTCGGCGTGGGGAAACCATAAAAATTATTTTAGTAAGTGTTTCCACGTAACACGTAATCGGGCTTCGTAGAAAGTCTTTAAGGTCCTGTAAAGATGGCAGGGCTGGCAAAATTGCACCGCAGCTATAAAGCGGTGCATTGCCGCAATTTCGAAGGAGTGGCCGCGTATGCACTCTTCGAAATACTGGAGCAGTAAGGTTAATTTTGTTTGTTCCGTGCTCGGAGCACGGTTATCATGTAATTTTGTTGTCCATTTGATGATTATTCGCAAGTGAACACTATCATTTTTGTCTAGAAGTATATGTAATTTTTTTTGTATATTTCAAATTATTGATATTTAAATAAAAATGTAGATTAAGCTATTATATCTTCTGAAACGATGTCGTGTGTATCAAATTGTTGTGTCGGTATTTTTCACGTGTTGCGTTTCTTTTTTGCATCGTCTGGTTTATTTCTGCTTTGAGGTACCTCACATTGTTTCAGTTCTTCCGAATGTTCTTGTGCCATTTCTAATATTTTTCTGAATTGTTCACAGAATTCTACTTCCAGTAAGCGGGGGCTTAGCCTGGCAAGAGTGCTATGATTTTCTAGCGTTTTGGACCGCCAGGGCGGGGCGCAACAGATTCTACGTGGGGAAACCATACTGAAAGAAATATTTTTATTGTTTCTACGTGAAACGTAATTGGGCTCCGTAGACAGTCTCCCAGGTACTGTAAAGCAGCAAGGGCTGGCAAAATTGCTCCGCAGCTATAATGCGGCGCATTACCGCTATTTCGAAGGAGTAGCCGCGTATGCCCCCTTCGTAATAGTAGAGCGGTAAGGTTAATTTCGTTTGTTCCGTGCTCAGAGCACGTTTATCATGTAATTTTGTTGTTCATTTAATGACTTATCTCAAGTAGACACTATCATTTTTCTCTATAAGTTTATGTAATGTTTTCTTGTACTTGTCCATTTAATTATTTTTAAATAAAACTGTAGATTAAGCTATTATATCATGTGAAACGATCTCGTGTGTATTACATTTTTGCGTCTCTATTTTTTTCTTTGTCCCTTTTATTTCTGCTTCGAGGCACCTCACATTTGTTTAGCTCTTCAGAATGTTCTTGTGCCATTTCAAATATTTTTCTGAATTGTTCACAGAATTCTACTCCAAGGGAGCGGGGGCTTAACCTGGCAAGAGTGCTATGATTTTCTAGCGTTTTGGACCGCCAGGGCCGGGTACAACAGATTCTACGTGGGGAAATCATATTTTAAAAAAAATATATTTTCCTTCCACGTGAAACGTAATTGGGCTCCGTAGACAGTTTTCCAGGTCCTCTAAAGCTGCCAGGGCTGGCAAAATTGCTCCGCAGCTATAATGCGGCGCATTGCCGCAATTTCGAAGGAGTGGCCGCGTATGCCCCTTCGAGATACTGGAGCAGTAAGGTTAATTTCGTTTGTTCCGTTCTCAGAGCACGGCTATCATGTGATTTTGTTGTTTATTTAATGAGTTATCTCATGTAGACACTATATTTTTTCTCTATAAGAATATGTAATGTTTTTTGTACTTTCCGAATTATGCCTATTTAAATAAAACTGTAGATTAAGCTAATATATCATGTGAATCGATCTCGTGTGAAGTGAATTGTTGCGTCTTTATCTTTTCAGTATTGCATCTTTAATTTGCATCGTCTGGTTTATTTCTGCTTTGAGGCATCTCACATTGTTTCAGCTCTTCCGAATGTTCTTGTGCCATTTCTAATTTTTTCTGAATTGTTCACAGAATTCAACTCCCAGGCAGCAGAGGCTTAGCCTTGCAAAAGTGCTACGATTTTCTACCGTTTTGGACCGCCTGGGCGGCGCGCAACGGATTCGGCGTGGGGAAACCATACTAAAAAAATATTTTGTAGTGTTTCCACGTTACACCCATTTGGGCTCCGTAGAAACTCTTCCAGGTTCTGTAAAGCTGGCAGTACTGGCGAAATTTCTCCGCAACTATAAAGCGGCGCATTGCCGCAATTTCGAAGGAGTGGCCGCGTATTGCCCCTTCGAAATACTTGAGCGGTAAGGGTCATTTCGTATGTTCCGTGCTCAGAGCACGGTTATCATGTAATTTCGTTGCACCTTTAATGAGTTATCTGAAGTAGACACTATCATTTTTCTCTATAAGTTTATGTAAAGTTTTCTTGCACTTTTCCAATTCATTATTTTTAAATAAATGAAGCTATTATATCACCTGAAACGATCTCGTGTGTATTACATTGTTGCGTCTTTATTTTTTAAGTTTTGCGTTTTTTTTTCTGTGTCTGGTTTATTTCTGCTTTGAGGCATTTTACATTGGTTTAGCTCTTCAGAATGTTCTTGTGCCATTTCTAATATTTTCCTGAATTGTTCACTGAATTCTACTCCCAGGGAGCGGGGTCATAGCCTGGCAAGAGTGCTATGATTTTCTAGCGTATTGAACCGCCAGGGCGGGGCGCAAAGGATTCTACGTGGGGTAACCATACTGAAAGAAATATTTTTTATTGTTTCTACGTCAAACGTAATTGGACTCCGTAGACAGTCTTCCAGGTCCTGTAAAGTTGGCAGGGCTGGCAAAATTGCTCCGCAGCTATAATGCGGTGCATTGCCGCAATTTCGAAGGAGTGGCCGCGTATGCCCCCTTCGTAATACTAGAGCGGTAAGGTTAATTTCGTTTGTTCCGTGCTTAGAGCACGGTTATCATGTAATTTTCTTGTTCATTTAATGAGTTATCTCAAGTAGACACTATCATTTCTATTTATAAGAATATGTAATTTTTTTGTACTTTCGAAATTATTTATATTTAAATAAAACAGTATATTAAGCTTTTGTGTCATGTGAAACGATCTCGAGTGTATTTAATTGTTGCGTCTTTATTTTTTCAGTATTGCGTCTTTATTTTGCATCGTCTGGTTTATTTCTGCTTTGAGGCATCTCACATTGTTTCAGCTCTTCCGAATGTTTTTTTGCCATTTCTAATATTTTCCTGAATTGTTTACAGAATTCTACTCCCAGGGAGCGGGGACTTAGCCTGGCAAGAGTGCTAGGTTTTTCTAGCGTTTCGGACTGCAAGGGCGTTGCGCGACGGATTGGGCGTGGGGAAACCACACTGAAAAAATAATTTTTAAGTGTTTCCACGTAACACGTAATTGGACTTCGTAGAAACTCTTCCAGGTCCTGTAAAGCTGTCAGGGCTGGCGAAATTGCTCCGCAGCTATAGTGCGGCGAATTGCCGCAATTTCTAAGGAGTGGCCGCGTATGTTTGTAAAATTTGGAAAATTTGAATGATCACAAATATTGAATATTGTTGTTAAACCAGATATTAGAAGCCATATATCATCCGAGAAGTTTTACTGAGAAGATTCTACATCCATAGTTTGTAAGCTCTTATCCTGTAATTAGGTTAAGTATGCTAGTATATGGGTAACTTTTTATCTTCAATTTTCTTAAAAATGGTAACTTGTAAAAATCAAAGTGTGATCTCGTGGCCATGAGAATGTTCTAAAAACCTAAGAAATTGTTACTAAGATCTGATTTTTTGGTTCATTGATTTCTGAGAAAAAATTGGCCTTATGTGTAAAACTTTTTATTGTTTTCAAAACAGGTTTTTATTTATAATAAAAAAACTATTGGTTGTAGCGGGTTCTAACAACAAAATCCGCAATTTAGAGTCAATTTAGGGTTGTACAGACACCTCGTTTTCCTTTGTATCCTTAAAATTAAGGTTTTTATGGCAAAATAAAAAATTATTTACATTTATTAGTGTTAGTTCTGGCATCTCTGCCAGAGGCCAGCACCATCGCCTACGCATGTTGCCTACTCTCTAAGGGGCTAGTATAAATTTCTTAGGCAAAGAGATCTGTACTACTCTGTGTTTGTATCGATATTTCCCCGCTACCCCCTCTTCGCTGCCGCAGTGTTATCCCTTCTGGTGCTGGTATAAAAGACGTGCGCTCCCAGCGCACACTGCCTTTCGCCATTTTCGCCATTCACTTTGCCACTCTTTTTCTGTTGTGCAGCATGCCTGGCGCATGCTTTTTATTACTTTTAAGAGCCATTACTTGTATTTTATGAAAGGCCCGATTCCTTCAGAATCGTATAGCGTTATTTTAGATATGTGTAAGAGTGCATAATAGGTCTGATTTGGACGATGATGTGTTTTCAAATGCAAGATCCAATTCCTTATTATAAATCTTTGTTGGTTTATATGGTCGTGTAAATTTGCCCATGGTTTGAAGCAGGTTTACTCTGTATTGGTTCTTGTTTTGTATTTGCAGCTTTTTGAAAAAGTTTGTTTGTACGCTGGCCTCCGATTTTGTTGTGGAGAGCTAATTTTTGGTACTGCACATTATTCATTGTGATTGTTGATGTTGCAGTTTTTCGCTCCTGTCGTGAGTAAGACTGCGCTTGGCCGCATTCGGCAGTTCTGAGCTTTGATGGATTGTTGCTCCTGTCGTGAGCAAGACGACGTTCGTCCGCATTCGGCAGTTTGAAGCGTTTTGGAAGGCGTCTGCTAGGCCCGTGCGGCAACCTCGAGCCGCGGCCACTGGATAGCAACGCTGAAATTCGGTCCCGTAGCCGGCAAAGAAGTCGGCTGGGTGACAGCACGCCGCAGGGCACGAATTGGTTCGATCACATGCGGGCGTTGTTTGGCCGTGTGGAGGTCGGCATTCGTGTTCGGTCGCTGCTCGTCGACTGATGTACGAGCGGGCACGATGGCCGTTCTGTTTCGTTCCGGAGTATTCCTGTTTCACTGTTAAATTTGTAAGAAGGTCGTAAGTTGTGGTAAGAGATTCATTTCCATGTAACTAGGTAATTATGCACTCATACAAAGCTTGGCTTTTGTAGTTGATGGCTCGTTTTTAGTAGTTCAGTGTATCATTCCTTTTTGTATTGAAAGAAGACCGAGGTCGGCTTCTTTGTCAATTTTGTATGCCTATGTATTCACCTTCCTCGTCCTAAAGTGGACATTATCGAGGTTGTTCAGAATACTGTAATTCTGCTTATGGTTCAGGCGCGTTGTTGCTAGCGCCTTTTAATAGTGTTCCTGTTTTACTTCAGCTTTTTGTATAGAGACGGCATTTTTCCGTCTGTCAATTTTGTATTCCTATTTGCAGTTCTGTATTATTTTTCTTGCATCAATCTCCGTTTCTCTGTTCAGCAAGAAAAAACTGGTTTTGTAAGTTTTTCCCGATTTGTAATAAATGCAATATTTGTGAGTTATTTGGATTGTTATATCTCCAATCTCCTTTAATATTTATGATCCTGTTTTATTCAGAACCTGGAGCGTCCTTTCGAAAGGTTTCGAATGTGACGACAGTCTTTGCGAATCTGATAGCTTAGGGGTTCTCTGTGTTAGCCCCGAATAATAATTCATTAGGTAAATGCATGGTCACCTCGCTTCTTTTGTTTCATAGCGAGGCTTCGTTTAAAAGTTTAATTTGTGCTGTTTTAAACAGCTGGCGACCGTACTTTGTTATCTGTATCATTTTCCTCCTCGCGTCTTCCTGCACCTCTCGGGACACACGGGGCCCTCATACAGCCTCAGGACCGAAGATTGGGTCTATTCTTCACATAAATAATTACAAACATTTACAGTTTTTTAACTTGCTTTCGCATTGTCAATTCTCCCTAATTTTTAAAAAACTTAATTTTAAGGAATTACTGAAATTTTTTAAGCTCTTACTATTGAGATGCTTTGTTAATATTTAATGAAATTTGACGGCTAAGCTTAACATGCTACTTGGACTGATTTTATAAGAGACATGCAAATTTTATGTGAAATTTCATTTAAATATGTGCAATGACCTGCCGCCTATCGAAGTGCGTAAATCGCCACGCGCCGTCGTCTTACAGCTGTATTCTTTTAAGTCGCGCCGGCGGAACAAGCCCCGCTTCTTATTTGAGGTATTTCCGCTGTAATCCATACGAAACAATAGTGTCTCAAATGTCAGGTCAAACCGTGTATCCAGCATGGTGAGTATTGCGAATAAGAATTGACTAAGAGCCAGGAATCAGCCGCAGAGCCTTAATGCCTGTTCTTCCATCTAACCACTTTAATTAATTTACAATTTTAAACATTACAGTTGAGGTATTCGGATGTAATTAATATTAACTGACTTTTCATGTCGCAGAGGAAAAGAAAATCAATTTGTGACTACCATCTACATTAATTTATCAGTATGAGCCAAATTAATTTATTGTCATTTTTTGTTTATTCTTGAAATTCTGCAAAATGGAAAGACATGATGTAAGGAACATGCTTAAAAAATGAGATAAAAAAAGAGCTTCCACTTATTCCACTTTAAATCAGTAGTTCAAAATTCGCCCGAAATGTCAGTTGTTAATACCCGATACGCCTTAACTGTGAACAATAAACAAAAAAGGGGGTTTATTTTCCATTTACGTCTGGGATGCAATACTAGGAACCATCCCGGCATACGTCTTAAGCAATTGAGTAAACACAGAAAAAAAACTCGATCAGGATGGAAGCTTAAGGCCGAAACATTGAGAAAAAGAAATAGCAGGGTTGAAAGTGAAAAACAAAAGAGAAGGGGAAGAAAAGAAAATGGAGGTGGACAAGAGGAGAGAATATCTAACATATATCTTCGTAACTGCTGTTCTTAATTTCGCATTATGCGGTACTCGCCAGATAATCCCACTCTCATGTTGGTGTAGTTTGGCACTTCAATGAACAGGGACGGTCTCTGCGCCCCACGCAGCATGAACGGAGATGACCTTTTATAACGTGGCGAACGGTCACGGGAGACCATTAGAAAGATGCGACGTGGGCGCGCGATATCGCCTGCTCGACGTGTCATTACCAACTTCCTTCCTAAGCAGTCTTCTGTTCAACTCGCGCTGAAAACTAACACAGTAAGTTCTGGGTTGCATAAACGCCGTGCCCTTTTGTTTTTCGCCCGTATGTATAGTCAGGCGCTTATTAACGAAATACTATAGCGCGGTTTTAGAGACAAAGGTGCTGCAAAATGTGTTTCATAACCCCTCATTGTTTGTCTCAGCGATTCCTTATCAAAAACATTCAAGATAAATGAATTATACCCCCAAAAAAAAAATTGCAGAAAATTGAAATATTCAGAAATATGTTAAAATACGTACTTTCGAGTAAATATATAAATATGTCGTTTTGGAGCACGAACGAATATAAAACTTGAATATATCGTTGATTTTTCTTGTTTAAGTTACCTTAAGAAAATATGTAATTACATAATTATCCGGGCCCTCATTACAAATGAGAAAGTTGGGGGTTATTTTTAGAAGGGGGGAAATCCTTTACGGAGACCGGTGAAGCCGGTACTGTCGGACTCCCGTTCTTGGTTTACCAACTAAAACCCTAAACCTTCATCTCCTATGTCGTGATATCTCCCACGCGGAACTGTCGCTAGATATTACTTCGCGTGGAAGATTGACTGAGAGCTAATGCTTCAACTTCTTCACTCCTTTTCCTTCATGATCTTAATTTTGAACTATATACTATTATATTCCACTTCTCCTTCGAGCTCAGCAATATATCCATCATGTTTTCCGGGGTCATCACTTGTTGAAGCTTAGCATAATAAGTCTCCCTTTCCGTCTCCCATGCCCTGCACTGAAACAGTGTATGCTCTGCGTCGTCAGTATCTTCAAGGCATAAGTTACATGTCGGACTTTCTTTAATCTTGTAATCAGAGAGGTACGTATTAAATCCACCATGTCCCGTAAAGGCCTGGGTTAGGTAATAATTCACCTCCTCAAACTTTCGATCGACCCATCTCTCAATGTTGTTCACAATCCGTTGTGACCATCTACCTTTAGCGTCCACATCCCACCTTCTTTGCCACTCTTCAAAAAGTAGCTTCTTAGCCTCACTCTTGATTGTCTCTATTTCCTTGGGGGATAGATACCGATTTAGTTGTCTAGCTTCCTGTAAGGCGGAATACGTCCTTTCCCTTTCCATCGCTGTCAGATCAATAGGTGAGATACTGGCCAATACCAGTGCTGCGCTAGTAGACACAGTACGGTAGGCAGCCACCACCCTCAGAGCCATTCATCTTTGCACTTGTGTATATTTGTTTCTCATAACCTATTTTTCCAGTGAACTCGCCCAAGCTGGTGCTGCATACAATAGTTGTGAGTGAACTACTCCAGATATCATCCTTCTCTTGGATTCTCGTTGTCCGCCTACATTCGGTAGTATTCTTGCTAAGTTGGATCCAGTCCTCGCTGCCTTTTCTGCCATCACACTTATGTGTGGCCCAAACTTAAGTCTGTGGTCTATCTCAACTCCTAGATATGTTACTTGGTTCTTCCAGATTATTCTCTCTTCTCGCAGTCGAATATCTGGGAAGCGAAAAGCTCTCCGATCGGAGACTAACACCGCTTCAGTTTTCCCTACTGCTATCTGGAGGAGTCGTCTATCTAGCCACCTTTTGACTCTGTAGAGTGCTTCGTTTACTCTTAGTTCGAGCACTTCGATATCTTCGCTATGACTTATTATAAGTGTGTCATCCGCGTATCCTATAATCTGCGTGTTTCTTGGGAGATTAATATTCAATATGCCATCGTACAGGACATTCCATAGAAAGGGGTCAAGTCTGGATCCTTGTGGGACTCCGCACGTCATATTTGCCTATATCTTGATGTTATCCAGGTAAATTATCTTCCTTTCATGGAGGTAGTCCTCGACGATCCTTACTAAGTATTCAGGGATCTCCTTATCAGCCAATGTTTCAATGACGTCCTTCCACCTAGCTGAGTTGAAAGCATTCCTGATATCGATTGCTACAAGTGCGCAGAATCCCTTTTTCCTCCCAGTTCCATTTCTAGCTGCGTCTGCAATGCGAACTACTTATATAATCGCAGAAAAACTTATATGTTCCTCCAGTCTTGAGAGTATTAGTCCCTCCAGTAACTTGCCCATAGTGTCAAGAAGGCACAGTGGTCTATACGACGATATCTCTTCCAACGGTTTCTTGCCCTTCCGGAGTAGTATTAACTTTTGTTTCTTCCAGTTCCTGAAAAATTTCCCCTCCTTAAGACATCTATTATAGGCTTCAAATAAAGCTTCATAATGTGCAATCGCTTTCAAATAACATTGAATTTATCGACGCAGCATTACAATGTGATCTGGGTCACATAGATATAATTTTTGCTTTACAGAACATTAGTTATCCCGTAATGATCTAAACACACTCTAAATTCTTAGTTTTTACCTTGCAGGATATTATTATGGAGCGAGGGGAAAAAAGGGCTCTTCCTAGGGAGGTTCGTGTATTTACGTAAGAAATAATATTAATTCTACCTTCTTGTCAGAATTCAATTTATATGAAGGTGAAAAGGTTTTTGAAATAATAGTCGTACATCTTACACTCTCAAAATTATTTTACTTTGTATCTACAGACCTTCAACAAAGCTAGTTTTAGACTATTCCAATTTCTTAGAAAATCTAGAGATTACTCTGAACAAAATTAGTAATCTCTTTTTTTAAGTCCATTGTTGTATGTGGAGATTTCAATATTGGTTTTCTGCACGAATCTCAGAAAAAAGAGGAGTTTCTCAATTTACTTCGTTCTTTTAATTTAGGTATTACAGTGAACATACTGTCACCAAATCGGATACTCCCTCTATTATATACTTTAATATGCACATTTACTAGCCAACTTTTCATAATTCTAAAAATGTATGCGGACGTGAACTTGTGATGGCCCCTGTACAGGGACCGAAACGTGGTACTCGCGCAACGCGGGCGTGGGTCAGCATCTAATTACCAGAAATCACAACACGTCATTGAGAGGTTTTAATGATAAACACAACTGTGTTCATCGCTTTATTCTATCCGTTTCTCTTTTGTTGCTAACTGATGCTTTCCTTTCATTAAACAATGACAATAAGCACGTAAAAAAACACCCTTCAATGACAACATTAAAAAAATCAATTGACACAAAAATTACAAGAAAAACCATTCACCCTGAAAAACTTACAAAAATTGCATTCATACCGAATGCTCATTCTGAACTATTGCCTTACCGACGCTTAATCCATACAAGTTTAACATTAATTGGTCTTCTACATGAATGCGTCTTCGTAGTAACCGAAAACAAATTAGTCATTGCACTTCCTTGTGCAATGCGCCGCGCAGGAACATTTTTGTTGCGCTGTTGGTTCGGCACCGCGGTGTGTGGTGCAAGTTACGTTCGTCGCCAGCTGCCAACTCGCGCCCCATCACTGCACATGACCTCTATGGCCGGCCACCGTCATCTCCATAGACATCACCATCGCGCAAAACTTTCTTCATCACCCGCGGAATTCGCCTTAGCACACGCAAGTTTATGACTGTTTCGGCTTATCCCGCGTTACAACTCCCACCGAATGTTCAAAATCACTACGCACCAATACACCATGTTATTTCCGTAGAAAACTTTATTTACATTCCCCCTTTTAATGTCAAGCCAGAATAGCGTTGGCATTCGTGCTATTAAACACATCACGCAAAATGTTCGACAAATATTGTTTACATCGCGATAATAACAAAACTCTCTTATATCGCCACCATTCATCAATTTGCGTGCGCGTTTTTTTTTTACATAGTTCGCGCGCCGTCAAATAAATAAAATGTTTTTAAGTTATAAACTCGTAACAATAATTAAAATTCTTGCAACCTCTAACACGGATCTCGCGTTCACGCTCCGAGCAAAACTTCATCTCCCTCTCCGACTGACGGGCATTGTTGTCCTCCAGCTTATATGGTTTCGCGGCTAACAAAAGCGGATCACCCGCTGATTGCGCCGAATAGCATAACGAAAAGTATTTATTCTTTTCACTTATCAGCGTTTTCCTGACCTGTGGTTGCTTCTACATCGTGTCCAAAATTCCTACGATAGTTACCGTGTCGTTCGATTCGCCTCTCAATGCTTATTTAATTAAAGATTGCAAATCACCGCCTGCTATCATCTCATGACGTCACAACAATGTCTCTTGTTTCCTATATTTTTCTAAATGAAAATAAAGCTCTTAATTTTTATTTCGCCTCCTTGGCGTCCCCCAAAATCGTGACTACTTTCAAAATTTTCGATAATTTTTGCTCTTTTATTCTGCTAAATTCTAACCCGTTCCCTTCAGGCGTTTTCTTAATATTTACGAAAAACGCTACTTGTAATTACTTTTTTAACGCTAACAATGACGCCTACATATTCTTTTTCATTCCGGCGAAATGCACGATTACTAGAATTCACGAAATTAATCGAACCCATGGTCCATTTTGATGATTGTTGTTTCAAACGATTTCAAAAATTAGGCTCTATCTTTTTTTGAGTCACGTTTCCCTTTCTTCCCCGCATTCATTGAATTTTTAAAAAAATGTTCCTGCGCGGCGCGGGTTAAAGGTATCCATACCTTTGCCTCGTCAGTTGCCCGAACCTGTAATCAGTTGTAAAAACTCATATTTTCTTTGTTGATGAAGGCTGACGCATTAGGGATTTGATGATAGTCCCATTCCTTCTCTTTAGGAACACGTGTCACGTTGATTTCCCTGTATTTCCCTCTCCGCATGTTTTGGGATTTAGGAAAAGTTTTAAAAATAAAAACGCTATTTTGCCACATCTGTGGCTGGTGACCGTAATTGTTATTTATTTCAATTTATTTATAAATACAAAGTGGCAACTATGCCAGTATTTTCTGCATCGCCGTTCTGAAAGATAACATCTACTTCCACCTTTATGTTTTGGTGTTGGTAACTGTGATAAAACTTGAAATTGATTAATATAGTTTTATCAATATTTAATTTCAATTCATTCATGGACAAATAACTTTTAATTGATTTGAATGATTCTGACAGATGAGTTTCTAGATGACTAAGATTTCACCCAATGCATTATGGTATCTGCATAAGAAATTGCAGAGAAATCAGAAGAGTTTGGATTATCATTAACATATATTAGAAATAGCAAAAGTCCTTGCGCAACACCTGTGGTAAGAATTTGATTACACTTTGGAGAAGAAATTTTTATATTGCCAGAAGATCTCTGTACAGATGAGGCTATTAACTCCACCCCTTATTTCATAATATTCTACTTTTGTCAACAGCTTTTCATAAGTAACACTATCAAATGCCTTTGAAAGATCAATGAATATACCTGCTGTTTTCTTATTTGTTTCCAAGTTTCCATTGATTGATTCCGTTAATTTCATGAATAAAGTCCACAACAGCAGTGGTGGTGGAGAAGCCCTTCCAGAAGCCGTGTTGAGATTTATTTTCTAAGGACAAGAATTTCATTGGGAAGTTTAATTCTGTTTCTTCACTACATTCATTTGCCTGTTGATTTTTATTGAGCAAATGAACAGCCAATACCGTAGAAGTAGCCAGAAAATTTGAATAAAACAGGTACGTGGGAATTTTAACATTTCACTCCCCATATTTTCAACCTTAACTTATCAAGAAATAACACAAATAATTGTAAGAAAAGCCAAATTATAGCAGTAAAATTTAGTCTTTAATGAGCATATTGAGCACAGTTTTATAATTTCAACAGCATTTACAATTTTGTAATACAAGAAACAATCAACGCAGTACACCAGCCCTAATGCAACTTTACTTGCTTTGAGACATGACAAATTTTGTGAATACTATGGAATGAGCTCTGTATGTGAACAATACTGAAACAAAACAAATGAAAACATTACCGCAACTTTGCTCAGGTAAAAATGCCAATTATTTTGCGAGTAGGAAAGATGGGGATGACAAGAGGCCAATAGATCGAGTGCCTTAATACTACGAGCAAAATCAAATCACTTTCACCATGTGTCTTTACACAGTAATAATAATAATAATAATAATATATTTGTCACATAAATACAGCATAAGCCATGTATGACAAGTCAGGACATTATATGATCATACAATGTACAATGCAAATATTTCAAATATTAAATACAATACAGGTATAAAAATTGAATTCTGTTTTCATGCTAAATACAAATTAATTTTATAAATAGTAGGGTAAAGCTAAAGTTGAGAGCAAAAATAAATAAGAAGGAGAATCTTCATGAGATGGATGCTTGGGCTGGATCTATCCTTTTATATCCATCAATCAGCGGGGGGGGCTTCAAGTCATGCAGCAGAATATGCAACAAAAAAAAAAAAAAAATTATTTTTATTAGTTTATATTGATGTTGATATGTGTTTATGGTGTAGGTATTCCTTTGTACTGTAGAATGTATGGTTTAACAGGAAAGCTTTCAGTTTATTTTTGAATGTGTGTGTTGAGTTTAAGCTTTTAAATTCACTAGGGAGTTTGTTATATAGTGTGATGCCTTCAAAAAGGGTACTTTTTTGAAAGAGTGAAGTTTCACAGTGTGGGACATGCACATTCTTGTTTTGTCTAGTATTATAGTTGTGAACATCAGTATTTAGAGTAACAGAATCCTTGTTTTCCATAAGCGTCTTCTTTGTGAAGATTAATATTTCAAATATGTATATGCATGGGAGTGGTAGGATTTGTAATTTCTTGAAAAGTGGTTTGCAGGACTCATGTTTGTGAGTGTTTGTCATTGTTCTCAGTATTCTTTTTTGGATGATGAAAGTGTGAATACTTTCTGGGGAGTTTCCCCAGAATATGATTCCGTATTTTAGATGCGAGTGGACATTTGCAAAATACACTGTTCGTAGTGTATCCAAATTTGAATTTGACTTAAGGATGTAGATGGCATAGCATGACTTGGTAAGCTTGTTGTTTAGATCTGTGATGTGGGAGTTCCATTTTAAATTGTCTTGAATTGTCAATCCAAGGAAAGTTGTTTTTTGGGCTATTTTTACAGGCATGTGTTTTATCATTAATTGTGTTAGAGGCTTTACTTTAGAGAGTGGATTCCGAAAGTTTAGGGAGACAGTTTTACTGGTGTTTATGATGAGTTTGTTTTCCTGAAACCATTTTACAAGTGCTTCTAGAACTGTTTGTGCTTCTTTCTGTAGAGTTTGTTGGGTATTTGCTTTAATAATAATGTTAGTGTCATCTGCAAATAGGACCATTTTGCTCTTTTGTAGAGTCAGGGGCATGTCGTATTACTGCCTTTCATTTTAATTCAAAAATACAAATCCCCTAATTATGTACTAAGTTACAATATGGTCAGTAGAAGCTGATTCGTTCAGATGTCATTTTGTTTGTTTCTTGCTTTAACAGTTTGATCTGAACATTTGAGCAATGTATCATTTTTAGCGCAAGTGCTAAAACTTCCACTTTTAGCATGTTGTCCACACCTTAAAAGTAACTGCCTTTACTAGTAGCTTTAGATATAATAAAAATAATAAACATTCTATTTTTGTTATCTACTGTCACTTACAAGGTTTAACAATCTATTCTTATTCCACTCTCTATTTTATTGAATATCTTAACGAGTAATGTCAGATGCATTATAATGTCACATTTCTTAAGCAATAAGTGGAATTTCTCGTTGTCCAGCTTTGCTAAAAGAAATTCATTATAACAGAAAACTGCATTAGAAACTAGAGCTCAGGTGTTTATGACATACAGATGTTGAAAATAAGGGTGCATTTACAATTTAACTTTTATGAGAACATAACCAAAAATATGACTTTGAAAACTATATTTTTAACAATACCCTATCAGAGTTGCAAGTAATGTAACTTTGGCTATAATCTATTAAATGAGACCTTTTCGGACCGTCTATTATATTTTTGGGGGTTGAGCTCTTCTTGATACTCCCACTACTTAACACAGGTGACCAGAAATGTGCAGGATGTTATGTTTTGTGTGTTGGAATCAGAAGTTTATAAAAATACATTTGGATGAATTTTAAAAATAGTCATTTATATTGAAATCATATGGCAATTTACCTATTATACAATGCATATTTTGTGTATTAAAAAAAGAAAACAAAAAATATTGAGTTGTTTTTTCTCAATACATGTGCATGTACATACATATACATACACATTTAGGTATATTGAACATGAATACTCATTAACATTACAAATATTTTTACAGAATAGGCGATATAAAATATTTTAAGTAAGAAAAGTAGATGCAGAACTATGGTGAATGCTAGATTTCAAGCTGGGATATCAAGTAATAATTATGTTTATATTACAACAGTTTTTACAACCAAAAAAAAAAGGTTTTTCTTTTTGGATTTGGAAAACGCTTATGACAAAGTACGCTACCAAATTACAGTTTCACTTTTTACACAGTTCACAGTTTCACTTTTCTTAAGGATGATGGGGAGCAGGCCCAACACCCAACCCTCCTCCTCTATCTGGGCTTGGGACCGGCAACGGTCTACTAAGGTACTCTTAGTGCCTACTGCAGGCGAAGTTAAAATAATGGACTGTGCTTTTATTAAGGCCTGAAACACCAGTTTGTGGAAGTTCAGCAGCTTCAAGAAAAGAAGAAAATGAGATGGAAAACCTTAAAAGGACAATAACAGATAGTCGCAGACATAAGTGGAGTATAATTCATATCGTGTTTTCAAGAGTGTAGATGAACTGAAAGCATTGCCCCTAGAATTTAACACAGAATGACCTGTCTTAATTACAAGCTCCCTGATATGTTTTATACTCGTAAAAGAAGAACCACAGTAACAAATAATATGCTCTGTTAAAGTGGATGAAAAATTGTGTCTTTTGTCCATTTCAGGAGTGTGTAAATTACTCAAGTAAACAGTAAGTTATTACCAGCTAAAGTAGATGCTATTAATGATTTACAAAACCTCGTAAATGAATGCTACTCAAGTTTTGGTGATGAATTGGGCATTACTCGTATTGCCAATGATTAGACTGCACTGCATTTGACTGGCTTTGGGATGCATATATTTTAAGCCAGGTGGGTCAGCAAACTGCTTTTCTGTTGACAGGATTGTTGTCTGATATCACTCCAAAAACTTCAAAGCCTGTATCCTCCAAACCAATTACTATTTCTAAAATGTAAGAGTGAAGTAGTTTACCAGTCATTTTGTGCACAGGTATAATATGTGCAATATCTTTAAACAAAGATTGCAAGCTGCAAACCATAAATACGCATGCACTTGTGAATTTCTCTCCATTGTCACTGGTACCCACTATGCTTCCTCCTTTGTAATCCATAGCAGATTTTACATGGATTTCATCCATCAGTAAAATAACTGATTAGTCATCGGCCCCTGACAAGGAAAATTTGCCCCGTATATACCTCGTAGCCTCAAGGAACCTTGTTCAAACATTGGGCTGGTCGAAATATTGGAGTTGAGAGACTTCACTGTTGATTCACTGGGCAAAATAGTAAAACTAGAGGAAATTAAAAATTTCACAGAATATCTTGCACATCTTCGGTGGACATTCAGAAGACTCCCTTGCTCTTTTAAAAATGACAATGCCTCACCTTTTTCTGGCAAAAGTCCTTTCAATGAGTTCAATATGCCCAAGGTCAAAGCAGTCAAATCATTGGCTTTACAAGTAATGCCGAATTCATCACCAAAACTTGTGTGGCATGCATTTACAAGATTTTGTAACTCCTTAATATTATCTACTTTAGCTGGTAACAACTCCTTGTTTACTTGAGTAATTAACACACTCCCATAATGGACAAAAACACAATTTTTCATCCACTTTAACAGAGCATATTATTTGTGGCTGTGGTTTTTCTTTTACGAGTATAAAACATATCGATGAGCTTCTAATTAATACTGTCCATTTCGAGATAAATTCTAGGGTTAATCCCTTCAGTTCTTGTAAACTTTTGAAAACATGAGATGAATTGTACTCTGCATATGTCTCGAGACTAGCGGTTCTTGTCCTTTCAAAGTTTTCCCTCTCTATTCTTCTTTCCTTGTCTGCTGGACTTTCACAAACTGGTGTCTCAAGGTTTGATAAATATGCTAGATAATCCATTACTATTGATGGTACTGCACCTAAACAAAGAATTTCCAAACAATTACAGAACATTATATAACAATTTAGCGCCAATTAATTCCTTTAAATTCTAAAATTAGCATATCACTACAAAGTCTAGGATGTGATAAGGGAGCTGTAAATAGCTCTCCAGTTTCCTTATTAAGCATTTTCACTTCTCTTTCTATGTCTGTTTCATGAAAATGAAGCTCGCAGACCTGCAACAATTTAAAAGTCTGCATTTATCACATGCCTCAAGAAAACACTTGCAAGTTTGGAGTATTTTTTTTTTAATACCTACGTTTGAGTTATTGTAGGGAATGAAAGTTTTCTTCTTACAAATATCTCGGATTCACGCACTCCTTGGTTCTTTCCCTTTGAGAAAGCCAAACACACTAACAGCAGGGCCATTATGATAGTTGCCTTTACAATTGGGCACACAGCACTTGTATGGCATTATTCTGATGAACTATAAATGAAACAATAAGGGTTTAAAAAGTTCAAAATTTTCTAACATTTGTATACTGTGTATTCAGTAAGTCCAAAACTAAGTATGTTCAATGTGTACAATAACCTACCAGCCTTGTAAAACGTTTTTACAAATTGAAGCATAAATAAATCATTTGCTTATATTTGCCTTAATTTTAGGTATATGATGTAGAGTAAACTAATATCATTCATGAAAAGGACAGAATCAAACTAATAAACTTTGTACACTCCTATAATCTGGATGCAGTAATCGACACACCAACCAGGCAATCAAAGAACTCCCAAAGAGCAATAGACCAAATCCTTTTACACAAAACTAAACACACATACACAATCACCACTAATGGTACAGGGCTCAGTGGCCACAATGCTCAAGTACTCGCTCTTAAAATAAATTCCACCTCATCAAAAGCAAACCCAATAAAGGAGACTAGGAAGTATAATGGAAAAACTTGAAGAAACTCATCTCACTGTTAACTAATAAATCATGGCCAGGGGTATATGAAATATCTTACATCAACGTGAAGTTTAACACTTTCTTTAATACAACCAAATACTATTTCAACATATCACATCAACTTCAGAACCATAAAACAAACAACACACAAACCAGCATAGCATGGATAACGAAAGGTATTCAAATTTCATGTGAAAGAAAGGGAGAGAGAGAGAGAGCTTTATACTCTCACACAACAACACTCTAGCAATCGTCAAATAGTTCACTACTATAAGCGATATTCAGCCATACTTAAAAAAGTTATAATAAAGGCCAAACAATTGTCAAATGATGAGTACATAGAACAATCTAAAAATAAAACAAAAGCTATATGGTATATTTGTAAAAAAAAACATTACCAGCAAATAACAAAACACACAATATTGAATTAGTCCATGAACACAGAAGAATAACAAACCCTAATGAAACAGCCAGTATATTCAACAAACACTTCTCTGAAATTGCTGGTAGACTACTAGAAACAAGAAATCCTAACACTACACCTCTACTGCCAAAACCTTTCTTTAAAAACATGCTTTCTAGCATGTACATCACAGAAACATCAAAGAAGGAAGTCCTTCAAATTATAAACAAAATGCAAAATAAACAATTCGCTGGGATAGACAACATTCCAGACTTTTTAATAAAAAAGATTGCTCCATATGTCATCAAACCATTAACATATTTATACAACCAATCACTAAGTCATGGCTCCTTCCCAAACATATTTAAAACTGCAGTAATTAAACCAATATACAAAAAAAGGTAACAAACAAGATGTAATGAATTATAGACCAATATCACTCTTGTCAGGTTTTCCAAAAATATTAGAAAAGCTCTTCTATGAAAGGTTATAGAGCTACTTTGATACACTGTAACATCATCACTGACTCACAACGTGGATTCAGGGAAAATCAATCAACTGAAACGGCTTTATTCACCTTTGTAAGTGAAATCCTCATGGCATTAGAGCAAAAAGAAATTCCTGGTGGTCTCTTTCTTGACCTTTCAAAAGCCTTTGACACGATAGATGACAGCATTTTATTGTCAAAATTAGAATCTTATGGAATCAGAGGAATTGCTTACAAGTGGATAAAGTCATATCTATCAGACAGAAAACTGTTCGACTCTGTTACCCCAAGTACATTAATAACCATAATTACTGTTAGACATTTTAAAGAAAGATAAGAAACCTTAAACAGATGGTAAAATGCGTAAAAGACTTGTGACAAACAGTGAGAATATTACATCCAAAGAATATTTATTAATGAACGAAAATAAAAACAGGAGAAAGCTAACAAGAAGAACGTCAAACAAAAGAAAAGAAAGGGAAAGGAGAACATTTCCAAGCCTGAAGGTAGAAACATAGGTCTGCTAGATTTAAATACCTGATCAGCTCCACAAATGATTTGAGTGACTTATCGAACTTTTATTATGATTTTGTTACCTACTTATACCATAACACAATTTTGTACTTACTAACTTTAAACTATTTTTTTCTTCCTATTTCACCACATGTACCTTAACAAATTTTGTGATTCCAAAAATTTACTTAATTTCGACCCCGATAGTTATGATGGAGTTCTCACATCATCAATAACTTAACTAAGGTGTGGTTCGAATGACTTGATGCATTTTTTTTTTTTTTGGCGGGGGGGGGGTTCTCAACAGGCTCACATACTCCAATTCTAATAACAATAGTTTGTATGAATGAAAGACCTCTTAGGCCCAGTTGCCCCGATTTCTAAGAGTAACTGGATCCATCAGACTTGAGCGCAGTATAGTAAACAAACAATGGCTACACAATACTCGATTTGTATAATCTATCCTGTTTGAAACTCTATTGCCAAGAGGGCCAGATGAACTACCAATGTGAAAAATAAAAATAGAATTAAACTGTGCTACACTTTGGACAGATGAATTCTGTTTAAAAAAATCTTACCAGTTACAGCTATTGAAGTTGACGTCACCTCGATGGGTTCAAACAAGGGATCTAAAAATGAACATAAACATAACAAATTAATTCCACAATTTTCTTTCCTTAACTCAAAGTAACTGAGCCCGTTAACGTTCCCACAATAAGCACGTATACCCAAAACGTCGTACACTTCTGGGGACAAAGTCAACAGAAATCAACCAGCTCAAATAGTGCAAACTATAAAGATGAGTAGTTCACAGTTGCAAGTTGGTAAAGGTACAACTGATTTTTTCTTCGTCGCCACTCAAAATTCAAATTACGACAACTTCCAGCCTATCTTGCCACAGCCGACTAATCACTTGGACTGTAACAGTATGGCCAATTCTCTGTTGGCCGCGGTTTGTGTTTACGAACAGTGAGATATCTGTGTTTACCTAATCCGCGAATTCCTCGATTCGCAGATTACTTTTGAAGTAACCCATGATTGAGAATACGGCCGTTAATATCAAACCCAGACTGTTAACAACAATGTAGATATGAATATTTTGTAATCGACCACTATCGAAAAAACGAAGTATTGTTATGTTTCCCACACTGCTTCATTGGGATTTGAAAGTACTGGTGTCTTTAGACTCATTCTTCGTTCCTGTTCCGTAACGTGAGTATATCTTATTTCGTGCTTCTTTGTTTAAAATTTAATAATATTTTTAAATATTTTTTTTCATTAGAATCTGGAGTAGATTTTGAATGTGTTAACCTTTATATTTTAATCTTTCACTTGTTAGAATTAAGTATATGAGCGAGACTTTGATGAAACTTTTACATAATGTTCAAACGACATCCATTTTGTCATTTGGATATCGAATAGTGTTCCTGATCAAATCAATCAAGTTACGAAACGTTATAATTCGCGTGAAATAAATGATTGTAATAAAAAGGAGAGGATACGCTTTATAGAGTGTTTGCTTGGAAAGACCGTTTTATGAAATCATTGAAATGCTGTCGATAACGTGTGACGAGTGAATTCGGCCTTCAGACCAGAGAAGGGTGACTACTGTGAAACTCTCACGAAGGCCTTGTGAAAACTATCGGAATTCTATTGTTACTTTTTCATCTTGCATGTTTAGAACTTACAAATTAATGTATATTCTGTATAACGTTTTGCAATTAGAATAATTTATGTTTATAATTTCTTTTCTATTGATTAATCATTATAACCGACATCAATTGAATGGGGGAAGACCAGAACAGTGTAAGTGTCATGTTATAAATTCTGAGGAAACTGTTTATTTAATTCAAGATCACTGTTAAGAAATTGAGTTACTTTGTTTCATTATTAAAACCATGGCATTTCAATAGTTTATTAAAAACACACATTGAAATGTAGCCTACTATAAACCTGTTGTTTTTAGATTTTATAAAATGTCGCTTACTGTTCTGGTGTTCACCCATTCATTATGGATCATTGATATACAGATTTGGTTAGTGAATTGTGAAATTATGGTAATAGTACTTAAATACTTACTTCATTTATTCAACGATTTATGACTGAATTGAAAACAATTTATGCTGAATTGAAATGTTAGTCGTGTAGAATTAAGGCTAAATGCGCCGAAAAATACTTGTAGGAAAAATCAATAGATCGCAGCACTATCACACGGAATTTACTAGATCGAACCCACTTTTCTAGGTGCGGCCAACGCAAGCACTCTAGGTGTAAGGTCTCTCGCTCACATTCCTGTACCCATTTGAGGAAGTTGCGACTCCATAAGATGACCCTGGGCGATAGTTTTCAGGCATAGTTTCGCTGTTATTCTTTTTACTTTCTTTTGCCGTTTTGTCTAAATCGTAATTATAAATTAACAATCTGTTTATGAGAGGGATAAATTATGTTTTGTTATACAGTTTGGCAACTTTTACATTTCTACATTAAGATACCATTTTTCTAAACATCGTACACGCTTATCAGTAACATTTAATCGGGTAGCAATTCAATTTATAAGATTTATATACTACTAGTAAAACGTAGCATACCAGTCACTGATAAACATCATATTAGGGAATCAGAATGCAAACGTACTAAATCGGCGATCCTCATCTAGGTGTCGAGAATAGGGATGCAACATTGATGTTGATATTTTCAAAACATAGATTTTGTATAGACACATGAACATATTTCGTAAAAAAACATGAAAGATTTATGAAACCTGATGTTTATTATCGATGTGCTTGATGAGTTGTTGTGAATGAAAAAACCGATAATCACAATTTTATAAAAAAGTTAAAATATGAAATAATATTGCATTATACCACTGTCAATACACGTGTTCGAATAAAGCGAACGGTGATTGTAACATCCTCATCCAGTAGACTATCTTCAGCCCAAGAAATGACCCCATTTTTCTGGCATTTCCTACGTATGTCCTACCGTACGCAGAGAGGCGGCCAACGCAAGCACTCTAGGTGTAAGGTCTCTCGCCCACCTTCCTGTACCCATTTGAGGAAGTTGTGACTCCATAAGATGACCCTGGGCGATAGTTTTCAGGCTTAGTTTCGCTGTTATTCTTTTTACTTTCTTTTGTCGTTTTGTCTAAATCGTAATTATAAATTAACAATCACGGCCACTGTCAAAGCAAATTATCTTCCGCACGAACTTGATCGATGTTTCTAAACCAGGTTTTTGAAAGATGTTTTAATTTTGAACATTGATATTTGCATTTGTATTACTTGAGCATCATTCCTTCGCTTTTCTTGCTATCAGAAACTGGGAGGGGACGCGCCGATAATTCAGCGAGTTCTTCCCTAATAATGGCAGAATGTACGCATGAAAGACTGCGGGTATCAAACACACTGTTCAGTGCGATGATATCCGTCAGCTCCAGTCCCAGTCAAGCAGCGACTGTGAGCATCTCTCCTTTCATCTGCAGGTGCCAATTCTTCGCGGGGTCTGAACGCGCAGAGAAATAGTACTAGAACATAGATCGCAAGCCATCCCTTGTTAGATGTATCTGGATATACACAGCAATAGGATGCTAGCAATTTGTTCATTGCTCACTCGGACTCGAACTGCCTTTTTCCTTTTGTTCGTGATATTGTGTATTAGTTATTCAATTGTGCCTCTTACACCCTTTTCTTCCGCTTCATTCTATCATTCCAAGCATAATATCCTTTTCGAGAGATTTTGTTCGACTCATAGTATGTCTAAAATATTTTATTTTCCATTTTTTGGCTTTAGCTTTTAGAGAAAGTTCTGTTTTCCTTTCAAAATTTCGGCATTTATCTTTTTGCCCTCCCATTGTACGTTTAATATTTTCTTCCGTGTCCATACTTCAAAAGCATCTTCCTTTTTTCGGCCTATCTCAATGTTCAGCTTTTACACCCACACAACAGGATTAGAAATACCATTTTCTCGATTATTTGGATTTTGATCTTACGCAAGGCTTGATTTCTGACGGAACACGACGGAACGGCGTTCCTGTATCTCGCTGATAATTATTACATTATATTATAAATATATAATTATTTCTATTAAATTAATAAATCATTTTGAGCGCGTTCCGGGACCTAAAATTTTAGAAATCAATCATTTGATATGCCTGCATATTTTATGAATTTGTGTAATTTTCTTTCCACTGCTTTTTCTAAAATTATTCCTCTCTTTAGTTTTCTGTACAGTATCCAGAATTTGTTATTGTAATTCATAAGTATTTAACTTCGCCTGCCATGTATATCACTTCTCCGTTGATGTTCAGGCTTCCTTTTTTACCAGTTGACATAAATGTTGTTTTCTTTAAATGTAAGTTCATAGAATATTTAAATTTTATATTAATAATATAGTTAGCTATCATTATTACATAATTCAGAATTAAGTACAAATAAAACATGTGCATAATTTTGATGACATAACAATTTTGCGTTTTCTCGAAAAGGAGT
>BLKR01006857.1:0-48674 GCA_011170035.1 Teleogryllus occipitalis | reverse complement strand
ATAGCCATGTATGAGAAAATGATTTTTTTATATTGCCTAATGTTCATTCCAAATTACACAAAAAATACTAAAATTTTCAAAAAATGTACACAGCATTATGTTCACAGCAAATTTTGAATCTTGTCACATTCGTGTCACAAGATCAAATTTACTTTGTACATTGTTAGAGTAGATATAATAATTATTTGTTCAGAAATTTTATTATAGTTTTTAATTTTGGGTGTTCAGGAAATTGAGAAAACTGTTAATGTTGTGTTGTCAGTTACAATATTTGGATCCACATCTCCTTAAACGTTTCCTTAAACATTTGTAAACCCTCGAAAAATCATATTAAAAAAGTCGAAAGCAATAGTACCATTATGTGTATAATCCCCATAGTTTCCACGCAATCGAGTAGTGGAAAAACACGCAAAACTCAGTCACTTCATTAGACTGGAACTTCGTTTACGACAAGCACGTCAAACAGCGCTCGCACGAGCTACTTGCCCGCCTGGGGAGCCCGGCGCTCCTACGGGCACGGGCTATTTCCCCCGAATCCGTTATTATTTCCCCTTAAAATCCAGAAAGGGGTGTACATGAGCAAGCTGAATAGTGTTACATTTTCGTACGAAAATATGTTTGCTAGATTTTTTCTATCAAATACCCGACTACTGTATTATGTTTATATTCTTCACTACTTATGTTACTACTTGATGTTTATTTTCTGACTAAAATCTCACTTATATAAGCATCCTAGTTAAGTGCCAGAAATATGACTGAATGATAAATTATTTCTTTGTTTTTATTTTGTGTTGTCTTATAAAATAATTCAGTGATTTATTGTATTAGGAATAATGTGAAATAAATTATCAAGTCTCAACATTCTCGTTACGAACGGACAGCACTTTTAACAGACAAGAATATTTGTCTGTTAAACCTTCTAACCATAAGGTAGAAAGTTCATGCTTTTATATCACTCTTGAATAAACAGGATTACAAAATCAAGATACTTTTGATTAAATTTTTTTAAAAATTTTACTCGCAATTGAGAATTTTAAATCTAACCGATATATTATTTCATTTTACTGTATATTTCTTTTCTTTAACGAGAAAGTGAGAATTAAAGTGGCTAAATTTGGGGCAATAACTGTCAACTGACTTCTCGTAAAGACTGTCGTGGACCAGCTATCCAGTGACGAAACCATCCAGTGATCAAACCAAACCAGTGAACGAACCAAATCCAGTGATTTTCTCCCCCATACGTCACATACAGTTTTTGACTAAATAAATAAATAAATAAATAAATAAATAAATAAATAAATAAATAAATAAATAAATAAATAAATAAATAAATAAATAAATAAATAAATAAATAAATAAATAAATAAATAAATAAATAAATAAATAAATAAATAAATAAATAAATAAATAAATAAATAAATAAATAAATAAATAAATAAATAAATAAATAAATAAATAAATAAATAAATAAATAAATAAATAAATAAATAAATAAACAAACTGTTACTCCGAAGAGATTTGTACAACCCTTTCTCTCAAATCTCCCGCCAATTTCTCTAGACGCAGTGCCCGCGAGCTGCTGTAAGATTCTCACCTTGCCCGCGACATTGACATGCCTGGTTTACGGTTTCCTTCTTCACCTTATCAGCTTATGCAGCTTATCGCAGAACTTTGCAGGCGAGTGCAGGCTTTTGGAGGCGTGCAATGGTAAACCTTGGGAAGTCTATTTCTTCAAAGTGTTGCTCGCATTTTATTTTCGGCGTTGTACTGTAGTAAAGTCGCACTCTTCCACCATAAATTAATGTTGTGATATTGGTCTTATTTCGTAAAATCTCCCGACGAACGGTGGCTCAGTGCATCAACTAATGTCACTGCAGTGTCTCTGACCCGGAAGTCCTAGGTTCAAGTCCTGACAGTGGCAAGATTTTCGAGACTAGTTTGTCAGCTAGGTCGAATTCAGTCGCTGTCTGGAGGAGAATTCTAGAGTTCGGCTGCTCTGATTGGTAGTTTTCCGTGATTTCTAGAATAAAAGCCAGGCGGCCACGGACAGCGCGTGATATTTCCTTCCTCCTCCTTGTACTATCCTCACCCCTGACACTTACACTTACATGCACTTCTCTACCACATGCCGGGAAATCGATCGGGGACTTAGAAATTGTCGCGGCTGGGGCGGTGCCCACCTGGTGGGAGACACGTGGTTGAGGAAAACCCTCTAGTGGACGGTAGATTGGCGTCGGATCTCGCCATTCAGTGGGGGAAGATCACCGCTACCTCCTGATGAAAAACATACACTACATTTACGGTACTACTGACCTTATTAGTTGACGCGTCCGGAATCACTAACAATCAATCGGAAAATGTCACTGTAAAGCCTTCGACGCGACTCGGAATATACCTTGGGTTGTCGCGCACTTGTTCCGCGCATTCTGCAAACATTTTAAGGCAACGAAATAAGAATGACGTAATGATTCACGACGACTGGAATTCACGATGAGTTTGGGATTGGTCGAGGCAAATGACTGAACTACGAAAAATGTGTAAAATAAATAATTTTTCGATGTCCTGAGTTGATTGAACTCGTCATTGCCAAAAACATTCGTTTTCTAAAAAAGATTGTTCATAGGATAAGTAAGGTTACCGAGAGTTTCAAATTGCCTTAATTAGTTGTGACGTTACTCTCATTCAAGGAAATGCACCCAAATTATTTTCACAGTGGATTGTAATTTACTTGAAAGTGTCATTGAGACTAAATTTGACCAACGTGAGAGACATCGAAATTGTACTAACAATGTTTCGAAAACTTTTATAAAAGCAAAGTAACCTACTTTCAGAAACTGTTCTGCTTGTCATTTGTTTTAAATCACTTTATTTTACAATGCATCAATACAGATCTAATTGAATATTTTAATTTAATATTGTTGAACATTGAGATAAATTAATCAAATTAACTGTTAATTATTATTATACTTTACAATTAGAATATGAGAATGTATTAAAAGTAAAAATAAATGAATTCATTAGAATAGGAATTGCACTTAGAAAAGAACCAAAAAGCCTTTTATAATCCATTTTCTGGAAATCCAAACACATCGCCTCGAAGAATAACACCACAATGGCCCTCAATGCATAATATTGCCCTCTCAGATATCGAGATAACCTTCTTACATTTCAATTTGTAATGTGAGCGTTGAATAAGATAAGGAAAGTATAAAACTTGCATGAAAGAGTAAATTTCAGTACAGTTCATTCCTCACGTTTAATGCACTTTTATGTTCTTTTTTATATTTAAAAATATAACATTTTACAAATAATCAGTTCAACCTAACTGCAACTACGCATCTAAAATGAATATACTAATATAGTGTGAAAGTTAAATACCGATCTCTTTTTAATTTCATACTACAAACTCATTTGAAGTTTTAATATTTATACTTTTATTCTGAGAAAACTATTGAGATTGAGACATATTGCAAATACGTTTTTTACTTGTTTTCTATTAATACAAGCTTTTCCATCGTGAAGGAATACCTTATGTATGAAATGAAAAGATGAAAAAGTAATTATAGTGAAAATAATGAAAATAATTGTGAGACACTAAGAACTGTAATAATAATTGTAAACTGCACAATGAACAAACAAGTTTTTCCTTCATAATTATTCTGAATATATTTTCAATTAGCCGCAAACTAATAAAATATGGATGGAATAATAATAAACATAACATTTCCGAAAACTCAAGCGTACCGAATACAAACTTGTGAATCACTCCCTTCATTTTGCTCAGTTTAGCTGTGAGCACCTCTACCAGAAAGATATTTCATTTAGGTAACATGTTTGCGAGGTCAGAGCAATGCTACTTTTAGGGGTATTCAAACTTCTAGCTATTGTGTCATTACTAAAATTCGTCTTATACAAACTTTAAAAAAAAATGCTTCCACTGCATATTGTCAGCTGAAATTGTGTGTGCATTTGCCTTTCACGTACCTTCGGAGCGTATTTTAATATGTCGCTTCTGACCATTTGCTTACCAGATTTTTAGATTACAGAAGAGTATTGTAGAAATAATTATCGAATTCCATCTATGTAATTTCTGTAAGCCTCTCTTTATTTGCCTTGGAATTATATTGTTTATTTACCTCCTCATTCACGAATAAGTTGTTATTGTCAAAAAAGTAATGATGGGAACAAATTTTCAACGCAATACGATACGAGACTCGCATAATTATAACACGTAACGTAGGAATCAAATTTATCAGGTGCCAGATCACCACAATAAATCACCATAAAATGCACGTATGTTATATTTGCCAGATTACATTAAATAAGTTAAATCGCTATCTAAGTTTAAATACGAAATAATTTATTTTTGATTGCGTTACAGTTTCTGTATAGAAGTCCCGCCTCTTCTGGGCCACTCCCTTAACTTCTAAACGGTTTCTGCTATCGAAATGCAGGTTTTGCTCAACAATGCGGAATTGTCGGGTAAGTAATGTGTCGTAGAGATATTATTCGAAATATTTTTAGTTTTCGATAAATTGAATCATCTTTGCTTTTTCAATAGAATCATATATTTTTTCACTAGCAAAAGAAAGATCATAAAAAGAGGAATACAATGATATAACATGTTAATGTTTTGATAGTATTCTGGCTATAAAATTATACTTTATGACAAGTAATTAAATGTAGCAGATTTTCCATAGCATCCCTTTCAACTGTCACCTTTCGGGAAGGTTGCCTTCGCGGCGCCGACACTTTTGCGGGGAGCGGGGAGAGGCCACGAAGGCCCTCCTCTCTAAAAGCGACAGTTGCGACGGCTGCTACAGGAAAAATTGTACGTTCAATTTAAAATCTCATGTCAGAACGCATAACTTTATGTACAAAATACTCACAAAATATCAACATACGTTACATCATTACATTCCTCTTTTTATGATCTATCTATTGCTAGTGAGATAAATATAAAATTCCATTTAAAAAAATCAAAGATGATTAAATTTCTCGAAAACTAAAATTGTTTCAAACAATATCTCTACCCTATATTACTTGCCTCATGATTCTGCATTGTTGAGTGAAAACTGTATATCGATATCGGGAACCGTTTAGACGTTATGGGGATGGCCCATAATTGGTTGGTCCCCCTGTATAGTTCGGGAGAACACTAAGAAACAAAATCTAAAATAATATTTATTTCAATAATAATATCTATGCATTTGTGATGATTTTTACAAAATAGTCCTGGAAGACTATATATCCTACATTTCACTACCTCGTCAGAGTTTCAACAATTTTCATTGAAATCAACATAATAATAAAATAGTATGTATGTGGCCTTTTGGATCGATTGTCCGACTTCGTCTACTAGCTAAAGGCTTCTACAGAAACTGAGACGATTTTAAAGGAAAGCTACAACTTTATTTTTGTCCCGACCGTGACTCGAACCTGGGATCACACAGGAAGCCAGTTCAGTGCGCATGAGCCACCTTAGGACCTAATAAAAAACACGTCATTAAATTAATGTACAAAAATTTTAAATAAAAAAATTTAAGATTTTTATATATTTCATTTTCCCATGTTAACGACAGACTGAATAGAATTTTTAATGTAGTATTTAGTCCCTTCCAGCGGTTGCATTACAAGCGGAAAGTTTGTAATGAAAATAATTAATGTGGTACATGTTGCATCCATCTCATTAAAATCATCATATATTTTTCTCTTGACATTAAAAATGAGAATTAAAATGGCGGAAACACTGTTATGTCGGCTGTCCATCGACATTTCGAATTAATGCCATTATTGTTGGGTATCTCTTTTACATCTTTCACTAATTGTTACATGTTTAACCTATTTTATAATACTAGGTGTTCTGTGATAGTAAAAATACATCCAGATGTGTTGTCGGTTACTCGGGAGCGAAAATTTATTGTTTTCTGATGTTTCTGACCACACTTCCTTGGTACAAGTAATCATTCAACTATTATGTATGAAAAAAGAGTAAAAAGGTGGAGTAGTAAGAAAATGCCCGTAGATTACACTTCTACCCAAAATATCATGCTAAGTTTTTACTGGTTTTGACACAAAATAAAAAATATAAATCATATTGGCCTCAAGCAAATATTCCGCACGATGTGAGCGCTTGTTTTAAAAGTAAAAATCCGTACTTTTTATTCTGGCACCCAACTCTGAACCGGGAGCGGTAGCTCAGTGCATCAATTGATGTCACTGCAGAGCCTCTGACCGGGAGGTCCTAGGTTCGAGTCCTGACAGCGACAGGATTTTCGAGGAGCTTTTCAGCTAGGTCGAATTCAGTCGCTGTGTGGAGGAGAATTCTAGCGGCTGGCTGTTCTGATCGGTGGTTTTCCGTGGCTTCTCCGATCAACACCAGGCGAATACCGGAGCAGTACCCTAACAAACGGGCCACGGACCGCGCGCGATCTGTCCTTCCTCTTCCTTGTCCTATCCTCTCCCCTTACACACAGACTTACACTAACATGCACCACACTACCGCATATTCCGGGAGACTGGTTGGGAGCTTAGAGCTTGTCTCGGCTGGGGCGGTGCCCCGCTGGTGTGAGAGTCCTGGTTAGGGGGAAACCCCAGTAGCCGACGGTAGGTCGGCGCCGGATCTCGCTATCCAGCGGGGGAAGATCACAGCCATCTCCCGAGAAAAAAAACATGCACCAAACTTACGGGACCAATGACCAAAGCACTTGACGCGCCCGGAAACACGAAAACTTCAACCAATCAACCCAACTTTGAACCATTCTGTCAGTACGTGCTTGCGTGTGTTCGTGATGATACCCAGCCAATATACGTTTATACATCCAAATATGTCTCATTGTGTATATTACGGAATAAGAAACATTACTTGGGTCAGAAACACGAAAACCATCTTTTAAAAGGCCAGGACGAATCGTTTTGATTTATGCAGGATGGTGTATTGTAGTGTAATTGTCTAACAAATGATACGCGTTGTATGTGTCCCTGAGGTTTTCCATGTATGATAATCAACGAACTGCAAATTTGTTTTAAAATAATTTTTTTCTGTAACTGCAATATGTTTGTCTATTCATTTCGCATTATCTCTGTTATTAATATCTTTGATTTTTGTGGATTGTTGATGTAAATTTTCTTTGTTAAATTCAACTTTTGACGTAGAAACCAAGAAGAACCTGTGAAACCAAGAATAGAAGTCAATGTGTGTTGCAAAGTGTGGTTTGAATGAAAAGATATAGTATGGGCGAATTTCCTAAAACGTTTTAATTCACGTTTTGTTTTACAATTTAAATTGAAGTTTTAGGTGCAAGTAGTTCATAAATTCAAGAAATTGGTTCAGGCTAAGTGCCCATAAACAAATAGGGCGTGTGCCCTTAAAGAAATTATATCATCAGTAAAGAGAGGGACTAGGAAATATTCATTTAAAGGGCTCATTAAAGAGAATAGATTCAATTTTTGCCCTAAAAGCCAGCAATGGCATAAGATAAGTTAGTTATCACAACGCCGTCAGCGAGGCTATAGAGTTTATTTTTGAACATCAAAAACTTATGTGCAATACAAACATCATTACCGAATTATATTTTTTTCTGAAACCAAAACTGGAGTTCGTTTGAATTTTATCCTCTTACTAAAGTAACAAAGATTTCAGAAATGATCGGTAGGATTTCATTTTCTATTGTTTTTGTGGGTATAGAAAAAATGAAAACATATCAATAGAATGTTAAACAAATCGATGTCAGAATGGTCAATCTTTAATATTACTTTTTTATTGGAATAGATTTAGATGTCCTTAATGATCTGAGAAATCTATTCAAAACGGAATCTTTACTTTCCGATCTTCAACCCCAGTGGGAGCAACGGCGCTTGCGGAAGGCTACAGTGTGGGAGGGTGGTCGGGGGGCGGGGGGAGGCAGTGTGGGGCACGTTTTACTGCGTCATGTCGGCCCCTGTTATCGGGACCGCTCAGCACCGCGCCACCCTCGCGTCACGGCGCTGCCAACCTCCCCACGTCGACCCCAGAGCCAAGGGTGGGCAACACCGGCTGAGCTTAGCTCAGAGCCAGCTTTACCGATGTCTCTGGAACGTCTCTGATCGGGAGGTCCTAGGTTTCGGGTCCAGACAATGGTGTATTTTCAAAAGTATCTCCATAGCTAGGCCGAATTCATTTGCTAAATCGAATACTAAAGGCCGCTTGCTCTGATCGGTAGTTTTCCATGGTTTCTTCAAAGCAGTATCCAAATAAACGGGCCATAGACCGCGCGCGATCTTTTCTGCTATAAGAGAGGCGGAATTAATCTGCTAAGTTGAATTCTAGAGGCCGCTTGCTCTGATCGGTAGTTTTCCGTGGTTTCTGTGGGTCAGTACTCTAACGAACGGGTGACGAATCGCGCGCGATCTTTTCGGCTATAAGAGAGGCAGAATTCATCTTTGAAGTCAAATTCTAGAGGTCGCTTGCTCTGATCGGTAGTTTTCCTTGGTTTCTCTGGGTTAGTATCCTAACCAACGGGTCACGGTCCGCGCGCGATCTTTTCTTCTACAAGATAGGCCGAATTTATCTGCTAAGTCGAATTCTAGAGGCCGCTTGCACTGATCGGTAGTTTTCCTGGTTTCTCTGGTTAGTATCCTAACCAACGGGTCACGGTCCGCGCGCGATCTTTTCTTCTACAAGATAGGCCGAATTTATCTGCTAAGTCGAATTCTAGAGGCCGCTTGCACTGATCGGTAGTTTTCCATGGTTTCTCTGGATTAGTGTCCTAAATAATATATCCGGAGCAGTACGGAAGCAGTATCCTATATAAAATAATTATTTGTATTATTTTTTAAATTTCAAAAGGCCTCTGCTAGAAATGCACAGAATGTGCACAGAATGTGCGTTTGAGATAATCACCCTACTAACCGCCTGGTTAGCTCAATAAAATAATCGGTAGTTTTCCATGGTTTCTCTGGATTAGTGTCCTAAATAATATATCCGGAGCAGTACGGAAGCAGTATCCTATATAAAATAATTATTTGTATTATTTTTTAAATTTCAAAAGGCCTCTGCTAGAAATGCACAGAATGTGCACAGAATGTGCGTTTGAGATAATCACCCTACTAACCGCCTGGTTAGCTCAATAAAATAATTGTTTGTTCTGTGTTTTAAATTTTAAAAAGCCTCTTCTACGAGATGTACAGAAGGTGTGTTTAATGTGATCACCCTGTTGATCGTCTGATTAAATCAATAAAATAATTGTTTTGTTTTTTAAATGCTTCCCCTGGAAAATGAATTTTGATTCCGCTTTTACTGGCTTGTGGTAGTGGTTTTCCGCATTATGTCTGCGCGTGAAGGGTTGAAGGACTTTAATGAATTTGTGACTGTGGTGAAAACGTACTATGTACTATGACTATGGAATATCGTACTATGTACTATGTATTAATGTTTTATTCTCATATTAAAAAAATATTTCTAACTATGAATACAAATGCATCATTTTGAAACTGTTAGAAATAGTTTCAATAGTGAGCCCAACCGAAACCGTCAAATAAGAATATTGTTTGAAACTGACAAATTGAATATTGTGTGTAAAATATTATTATTATTTCGTATAACGTATTTCATTGGGTTCAAGATTTGAGAATTGACTTGAAGTGTAAACAAATCTCTCTGTTTATCACAGACCAAATATTTCTTTATTATTTTTGTATTAAAAATTATTGAGTGCTTTGCAGTGGGTGGAAAAGGAATCATCAACACATTAAATTGTCGAATTTTTATATCATGTTTATTAAATAATGTCGAAATGAATAATGTCTTATTATGGTCATTATATTTATTTCCTGCTTTTGCCTATTATTTATCGAATTATTACTAGTTTTTTAAAGTTTTAGATATTTTCAAAACAACACAGAATTCAAAGCTGGGGAGACATTCAATCTCGCAAACGAAAAATGTCACTTTTATTTCTTTACAATATGAGAAGGACATTTATTCAACGATTATTGTAATTTGTTATTGGCTATATTTTAAGAATTGAGTTTGCAATGTTTTTGTCATTGACGGATTGATACAAAAATCTCCATGTAGGATTCAAAAATAAGTTTTAATTACCTAATATAATCTTTATCCATTGCAATGAATTCGAATACTTTAGTGTTAGTATTAGGACTACTTTAGTATTCATAGAATTACTGTGTTGGAATGGCGGATAGAATTTCACATTGTTTTCTAGAGATTCCAAATGAAATAGATCCACTTCTATCATGTGAAAATGAATCCATGTCAAAGTAATAGAGATTTTAATTTCTGAATAAAGTTCTCAATAGTTATTCTTTACGTAGGAAGTGTTTGTTAAAATTTAAATTTATGTTAAAATAAATCGTTTATTTCACTTTACAAAGTTTATACATTTTCTCGTACATTTAACTCTGAAAGTTGGAAGGTTTAAACAAAAGGGCATTTCTTAGGAATGTAACAAATGATAGAATTTGACATTACTTTGTGATAAAGTCAATAAATGAAGGATATTTTAAACGCAAATGAAAAGTAGGGGTGACCCTCGTTTTTAATGTATCTTAATAATGTCCTTAGGTAATAACATTTCACACACTTGCGGTCTTTTGTAGACTACAATTTTCTTTCAAATCACGGCATTAATTATAACAATTGTACCACTAATGGCTGAATACATATATTCTAGTTTTACTCTTGGCGGGAAGTTCGGGGTCTGAGGTTGGCAATGGCGTCTCGACCTGTGGACTGCCAGCATAGCGGTTTTGCGCATGCGTCGAGCTGGCTTTGCATCAACTACAGCCCTCGTATGGGTTTCTTTATGGTTCCGCTATCAACAAAAGCACTTTTTGCGCCACAGTATCGCACGGGAAAGATCCAGCCACGCGCTACTGAGAAAGGAAAGCAGTAACAAAATGAAATAAAAAAGGAAACTTGTTTCAGAAAACTTTAATGTTACGGTTGCTGTATCTGCAAGTATTTAGAGAACGAGGAAAAGAGTATTTTAGAACATAAAACGTTAAAATTTGCTTTAGATACTAAATTTATCTGGCAAGCTAAAGTCTCGAGAGAAAGTATATTATAATCGATAATGCATAAGAGAAAAATAATTTCAGCTTTGATTCAATCATAAATCATTCAATAAAATTTGTAATTGAATATGTATTACATCAGTAAGAAATACTTTAATTTTTTCGCACCCTTCATTGTTTCTGTCTTCTTTGTTTAGAACATATTAGTTTTGTTTCCATTATTTGAGGAGACAAAGTAATGGAATAGTTTCCATTATTTGTGGTTACAAATTTTAGCCCAATTTCTATTGTGCTAAAATACAGATCACGTCTTAGAAAATATTTTTCAAGATTTTTTGTTAGAAACATCATTTTGTTACATCTTTCTAAATGGAAAATTGGAACAATACGATGAAATCGATCTTAAATGGAGCTTGTTTAACGACAAGGAATATGAGATAAAAGAGATAAATAAAAAAAGGAAACGAATAGCAACTTCTAAGAAGCAGATCTTAAGACTCCCACTCCATTACCTCCTCTCCATTAACCAACAAAAAGAGAAGTCTTGAGAACTTCTAAACTCAACGACATTAAGCGAAGAAGTTACAGGTGTTATTCCTCCAACCTGGTTACATTCCCTTGTATCCTTTTCTGCCGAACTTTCTTATCGCTGCGTCGTTCCACGCGGTTTCCAACTTCCCGGAATGGCGCCTTTCAAATGAAATGTTAACTGCCATTTCCGATCGTCTTACTTTCAACTAAATATGATAGTTTCGTAGAAGCGTCTTACGGAGACGACAAGCGCCTCTTCGGCATTTCGCCGCCGAAAAAGAAATCACCGTCCGGGAAGGCTTCTCCTTTTTCTTTCAACTGGCTGCGACGGGAGCCGCAGGGATGGCGGTGATGACAGCGGTGAAGGTGATACAGAGGGCGGAAGAGACTGCGGCGGTAGGGGACAGCTGCGAACGGCGGGAAGGCCGGAGGTGGAAGTAGAAGTGGGTGTGGCGGAGGAAGAGGCTGATGTGAACGGGAGAGAGGGGAAATCAGGCGGCGAGGAAGGCGAGGAGGGAGAGAATGACGGTGAGGCTGGGAGCGATGACGAGGGCGAAGACAGGGCGGACGGGTTGAAATTAGGGACGAAGATGACGGCAATGACGTGGTTTGCATGAGGGCGAAGAAGGGATTGTGGGTGGCGGACGGAGGTGAGAAGGGGTCGAAGATGAGGCAAGGATGGCGCAGGGACGGAGCAAGGATAAGGTAGGGATGGGGCGAGGATGAGGGTGAGGATGGGGTGAGGATGTGGGTGAGGATGGGGGCGAGGATTGGGGCGAGGATGGGGAGAGGATGGGGAGAGGATGAGGCAGGGATGTGTCGAAGGTGGGACGAGGATGTTGCGAGAATGGAGGCGAGGATGGGGGCGAGGGGGATTCGAGGACGGGAGGTGTGAATAGTATGTAGGGGAGGATGGCGTCCAGGGTGGTGGTGAGGATGGAGGCGTGGATGAGGGCGAGGACGGAGACGAGGAGCAGTCTGAAACGCGTCGGGGATGGGGAACGGAGAGGAAGTTGTGTCGGAGACAGAGGCTTGATATAGCGATCGACAAAGCAGCGACGCGAGCTGGAACGTCAAGGTCAGTGGTGAGGGGAGGATTAACGGCGAGTCTAAGAGGACGGTCAGGTGATGCAAAGACGGAGGGTGCAGCGAAGAAGGCAACGGCGGCAGCACAGAGGCGGCGGGCATGGAAGCGGAATGGGACGCAGGCGTAGGAAGTGAAAGTGGAGCCGACATCCACGGAGGTAGGCAAGCGGCGGGATGAAAGCGGAGGCGGGGTCCGCGAGACCGAGCGGCGCATCCGGGGCCGCCGGCCGCCGAAGGAGCGGCGTCTAAAAATGTCGACTTCAGCTGCGGAGGCAACGCGAAGCCTATAAAGAAAAGAGGGTGGATGCGAGGGCAGGAACGGGATACGCAGCCTTGGCGGGGCGGGGGCGGACGGAGACGGAATATGGAGTGGTGGAGGGGGGGAGCGCGTAGTCCTTGCGCCGCCGTCTTAATGTAGTGCGCCGCCCGCGTCGCTCTCAGGGCCTGAGCCCTTCACAGTTCCTTTGTGGCAATCCGCCGCCGCTGAATACGAGGGGCGCGGGGGCGGAGGCAGAGGCTAGGGTGGAGGCGGGGACGGAGGCGGGGTCGAGGGCGGGGGCGGAGGTTGACGGGGGTTGATGTGGGGGCGGAAGCAGAGGTGGGGGTGAAGGTGGAGGGGAGCGGAGGCGGAGGTAGGAGCGGGGACGGGGCGGAAGTGTGTCGGCGAAGACAGGGTGGGCATGAAGACTGGCAGGGGCGGGGAGGGGAGGCGGCAGGTAAGGCTGTATGGATGCGGGGGCGGGCGGAGGTTGAGGGGGCGGATGTGGGGCGATAAGAGGTGATTGAAGGTGGAGGGGATTGGAGGCAGCAGGACGGTGGAGTGTGTCGGCGAAGACAGGGTGGGCATGGAGACGGCAGGGCGGAGGAGGCGGGTAAGGCTGGATGGAGGGGGTTGGCGGAGGTTGAGGGGGTGGGGAGGCAGAGGTGGGGGTGAAGGTGGAGGGGATTGAGGCAGCGGCGGGGACGGGGCGGAGTGTGTGTCGGCGAAGACAGGGTGGGCATGGAGACTGGCAGGGGCGGGGAGGGAAGGCGGCGGGTAAGGCTGGATGGATGCGGGAGCGGGGGCGGAGGTTGAGGGGGGCGGAGGCAGAGGTGGGGATGAAGGTGGAGGGGATTGGAGGCAGCGGCGGGGACGGGGCGGGAGTGTGTCGGCGAAGACAGGGTGGGCATGGAGACTGGCAGGCGCGGGGAGGGGAGGAGACGGGTAAAGCTGGATGGATGCAGTGGCGGGGAGGAGGCAGGGTTGGCGCGAAGGCTGGGTGCGCGGGTGGTGAGAAGGAGGTGGGGGTCGGGGCGGGCGATGTGAAGAGGCGGGGCAGTCGCGGAGAAGGGCCGGGGAGGAGGCGGGAAGGGCGCGGGCGAGTGCGAGGATGGGACAAATGCAGGGGAGAGATGGGCGTGGTGGCGAGGCGAGTACGCAGGCGGTGTGGGTGCACAGGCAGGACGGGTGCGGAGGTGGGAGAGCACGGGAAGGGGAAGAGTTGGGAAGGAAAGGCGGGAGTGCGGTGGAAGGAGGAGACCCAGGAGGAAGCCCCGTTAGCAAAGAGCAGCGAAGGCAAGTGTTGGGAACACAAGCAAGGGGAAACAAAAAATAGGTAATTAGCAAGAAACTAGAGGCCTGCATCAACAAAAATGACGCTGAACAAAACCACACAAAATGGTTTTCCAAAGAGGAGACCTCACACCACTCAACAACAACAAATATAATGTATTCGGATAACTGCAAAAAATTAAATTATTTTTACGAAAACCATCGCCGCAAATATTGCAACAACATTATATAGTACACGTAGAGTACAAACGTTCGTTACATTCTAAGAATATAAAAAGTTGTTTTGCAATACGCATCACATGAATGTACAATATTTAAAAGAGATGGGTTGTTCTTGGAAGCATTGCTGTTCAATGTCAGCTGTGTTGATAGCAGTAAGTGAAAATTCAGCCGGTGGAATCACATAATCAAATATTTGCATTTTTTAGTAAAAATATAAGCTGTTTCGTTGTTGTAGATTTTCTTAGAGTTCCTCGGTATGTAACAAAACTATCGACACGTCTCACATGGTCGTAGGTAGGTTTGTATTCCATTAATTTCTGAGCGCATACGGGGGCTTAACATTAACATGGAATACGTGTAATATATTAAAATGAAATGAAGAAAGGAAAGATGTATGTATGAGAAATGATTAACTCTTAATAGATTACAACGGAGAAGAGAAAATGAAAGTTCCCAAAGAGAGAAAGGAAGAATAAACTTGGTTGAAGCGTACAAGAAATGCTCTCTATACTACGAGAGAGATAGTTCAAGACTAGAGAAGCAAGTAACTTGAAAACTGGGGTATTGACAGAAGTGGACGAAGAAGACTCCGCGGAGTTACATAATGGAAAGGACAACAGAGGCAGAAATAAAGGCCACAGATAGGTGGGCGTCCTCTGCAAAGTGGGAGAAGGAAGGAGGCGAAATACGTTTAAGGAACCAAGAAGAGCTCTGTCGTTCGGGTCGTTGGATCTGAATATCGTGAAGGCGATTTTACTCATCGCGGAGAATGTAAGATCTAAAAGCCCTACCGCACTGTCAAAAGTCTTATGTTTTGTATCTTAGTTGCAGACAAAACGAAAAAAAAATCAATCTTCACAGGTGATCAGTTCAATGCATTGATTATTTTTTTTCAAAATTATTGGGGGATGAAGAGATGAATGATTTTCCAATAAGTTTGTATTTTCCCAAAGTGATTGTACCATTTTAAAACTGATAATTACAGTGATACACTAATACATTTTGCTAAGGCAAGTGTTTCTGGTGAAATGGTTGGTGTGGAAGCAGTAGACATAAAACTAATTTTAAACACACCGAAAAGGTCATAAAATATGACGAAACATTTTGAGATCTATTTCATTAAATGAAAGGAAACATTCCCCTAAGGTATTCAAAGTTGAGTCATCCTGATGCGGGGCGGAGGCGGGTGGCAGGACACGTGGGTAGCGCTGTCGGAGAAAGCGCGGGTGTTGGGAAGGGTGAAGGTGTGGGCGGTGACATGTAAGAGATCCATTGGCCATAGAAGTGAGCAAAAGCGTTGGCGAGATGCGTTGGCGAGAGGCGTGAGCGAGAGGCGTGGGAGAGATGCGTCAGCGAGAGGCGTGGGCGAGATGCGTGGGCGAAAGGTGTGAGCGAGATGCGTTGGCGAGAGGCGTGAGCGAGAGGCGTGGGAGAGATGCGTCAGCGAGAGGCGTGGGCGAGATGCGCGGGCGAAAGGTGTGAGCGAGATGCGCGGGCGAAAGGTGTGAGCGAGATGCGTTGGCGAGAGGCGTGAGCGAGAGGCGTGTGCGAGATGCGCGGGCGAAAGGTGTGAGCGAGATGCGTTGGCGAGAGGCGTGAGCGAGAGGCGTGGGCGAGATGCGCGGGCGAAAGGTGTGAGCGAGATGCGTTGGCGAGAGGCGTGAGCGAGAGGCGTGGGCGAGATGCGCGGGCGAAAGGTGTGAGCGAGATGCGTTGGCGAGAGGCGTGAGCGAGAGGCGTGGGCGAGGTGCGCGACGAAAGGCAGTGAGCTGGCGCTGGCGAGAGGCGTGAGCGAGAGGCGTGGGCGAGATGCGCGGGCGAAAGGTGTGAGCGAGATGCGTTGGCGAGAGGCGTGAGCGAGAGGCGTGGGCGAGATGCGCGGGCGAAAGGTGTGAGCGAGATGCGTTGGCGAGAGGCGTGAGCGAGAGGCGTGGGCGAGATGCGCGGGCGAAAGGTGTGAGCGAGATGCGTTGGCGAGAGGCGTGAGTGAGATGCGTGGGAGAGGCGTGAGCGCGAGGCGTGGGTGAGAGTCGTGAGAGGTGAGATTGATTGATTGATTTTTTCGTGTTTCCGGGCGCGTCAACTGCTTTGATCATTAGTCCCGTTAGTGTAGTGTATGCTTTTTCTCGAGAGATGGCGGTGATATCCCGCTGGATGGCGAGATCCGGCGCCGACCTACCGTCGGTTAGTGGGGTTTCCCCCTAACCAGGACTCTCCCACCAACGGGGCACCGCCCCAGCCGAGACAAGCTCTAAGCTCCCGACCGGTGTCCCCGACCGGAATGTACGGTAGTGTAGTGCATGTTAGTGTAAGTGTATGTGTGTAAAGGGAGAGGATAGGACAAGGAATGGGAAGGACAGATCGCGCGCGGTCGGTGGCCCGTTTGGTAGGGTACTGCTCCGGCATTCGCCTGGTGTTGATCGGAGGAACCAAGGAAAACTATCGATCAGAGCAGCCGGCGTACGCGAGAGGCGTGGGCGAGGTGCGTTGGCGAGAGGCGAGGGAGAGGCGTGGGTGAGATGCGTTGGCGAGAGGCGTTGGCAAAAGGCGTGAGCGAGAGGCGCGGGCGGAGGCGCGGCTGGAGGCGAGAGTGGAGGCATGGGCGGAGGTATGGGGAAGGGTAGGCGGAGGCGTGAGTGAGGGCAAGGCCAGGCGCCTGGGCGGAGGCGGGACGTGGGCGGGGGCGTTAGCGGTGGCTTGGGTAGCGTCGCGGGGGAAGGCACTTGCGAGACGTGAGCGGGGCGAGGACGTAGGCATGGTCTTGTGGGCGATGTAAGCGGGGCTCTAGGAGAGTCTCCCACGCAGAGGGTTGGAAATTGCGAGGGAGCTCAGCAGTTAAGATGTAGGGACAAGAGCGAGACTCTCTTTGTCGCTACAACGACGCGTGCAGAGATCGCGTCGGACGCGGCTGGGAAATGTCACCCGCGAAACGAGGGCAAACCAAAACTATTCTCTCAACGTAATGTTTGTGTTTGCCAGTAAGAAGAACATCTCGCCCAAAGGGTAGCCACAACACCGCAAGATATCTAAAGATGCTCTGCTATTTCTAAAGTTGGATTAGATTTATGTTCCAGACTTTTAAATTTACGGAATGCTGATGCAGTAAATCCAAAACTATTTGATAAGGAAAGTTACAGAAACTATTATGTCAATGTTGCGGGATATTCATAGAAACACTTCCTAATGTTGTATAATGAATAACGAAGCGTTTATTTAACACTATTTTACTCATCAAAATTCAGCAATAATACATTCAACTGCTCAATGCATACAATACTCTCTACATTCAATCAATTAGTTATTCCACTGCTGTAGATGTCCTAAAAACCTTAAAATCCGAGCAGAAAAAGCTATTTCATCGTTTTGTTCTAACAAGTACAACGTGGAAATCTTTCTTTAGTTTTATCTCGTTTAAATGTTCAAACATGTTTTGTTACTTCCCCTGCTTAGAGACATCTTTCAATCTCCAGCCATTTTCTCTCGTCCAAATAATCTACAAAAGTAGTAAAATATTTGACGTCAGCATAAGGGGAAGGCTGAACGCCGTAAAGATGTCAGATATTCCAGTCACAGCATCAAAAAACATACTTTGGACATGCATCGCACACCCACTTCTCTTGCAAAGCTTTCACGTTGGACGGTACACTCTCTGTTACCGACGGACATTTAAATCTTTAAACTGATCCATGAGATTTCAATTTCTAGTGAAAATTGACTGATAATACATTTATATTGTAGCAAATGATTTGTGGAGATAAACCTCTGGTGTGATATAATTTAAACGGCATTAAAATATTTGACTACTTTGGCACATTATAAAGTAGCTTGTGGCAGATCACAATGTGTGATGATTAAAGGGAGAAATTGATTTAATAAAATGTGTGAAATGATGCAGAATGTGCATGGACATTATGAAAGCATTGGTGAGGGGCGACCGATTATAAAAAGTGAAGACTTGGCCGAAAACGCGGAGAAAATGGAAACACAGGATGTCAAATAAATTCAGCTCACCTTAATAACCCTTTGCGCTCTGGAGCGCTCTAGTAGCAAATATTTAGTAACACAACAATTGGTTAGCTCTAAATGTTGCAAAAACGTGCTGCCAGATGGATCCAACGGCTTCTGCGCGCGCACACATGCGACAACAATGGGTGAGCGCTATGCGCACAAAATAGTTCTGGGGACTAATGGGTTAATAAAATGTGTGAAATGATGCAGAAGGTGCATTCACATTATGGAAGCATTGGTTGCGGGGCGACCTATTATACCACGTGAAGCAGAGAAACTGGAATCACAGGATGTAAGATAAATTCAGACCACCTTAATAACCTATTTTCTCTTATAACCTAATCTAATTGTTAACCCTCTACCATTTTTCCAAATCACCTCAACCACATATTACATAAATTGAAATTGAGGACCCCGGAGCAATGGTCTCGCTTATACAAGTATTATGGCTTCATATGTAAGCTACAAAGCTCGGTTTTATTAATATCGTATTTATTAATATATCAAAACACTTGTAAAGCACTAATCCGCTTTATAAGAAAATTGTTTAATGAAAAATAAAAAAAAATTCTACACTAGGAGAATCTCTCTTCTGCACTAGGAAAATCGAAATTTAAAGATGGTGCAGTGCCATCAATATTTTCAAATTGCTTTAAATATCTTCAGCAGCAACATCAAGAGCGAGTGTAGAATAAATATGAGAAATATTTAAGTATCAAAATTTGCAAATGTATAATTCATGACGGCCTTCTGTTGAAAGCGAATGCAAGAACAAATTGTCTTGCAAATTTTAAGAATGAGATCATCGAACAAGTCGGCGTGTTTCGTTGTGACAAATCATTGTGTTGGAGAAGAGTGAAGTGTCAAGTTGTGGTTAATGTTACAAGAAAAATAAATTTTCTATTATAAGTTAGTGATTTGTATCAGTTAGTTTTAAATAAATAAGAAACCGGTGAAACTACGTTTTTGGTTCCTTATGTTTGTGTTATAATTTATTTCTTAATATGTTTCCTTATCTTTCTCATTCCATACATTTGAATTTACATATTAAGACATTGGAAAAAAGATATGAATCAGTTCAACTTACGTAATGCTGGAATTTGTTGGTAAGTAATAATATTTATGCATTAATAATTTTAATAAGTAATTAATTTGCTACATTTACATAATTGATCAATTAAATACAATGCTTCAATTAAAATCATACATGTTAATTTAATTTATTTTGAAAAGGGGATCAGATTTCTTCAGATCTTCAGATAAAACTTAAGTTTTGGTCAAACATGAATTACAATATTTAGGATTATTTGGTAATAATACTTCACATTATTGATATTTAGTTTAAGCTAATTTTAACTCGCATTTAAGAGCACACTTGGAATAATGTATTTTAATTGCAAGCCCAGAGAATCTAAGGTATTGAATAGTATGCAATACTTTGATTGTCATGTTAAAAATTATTTCATAAAATATGGCCTTGAATCAACCATCGGTTTACATTAAATATGTCATTTTATACTTAACTAGTGTTTATAGATTTTAAAAATATGATATATTTACTTCGGAAATGAGTTTGTATGCAAAACGTGTGTTGGTGTCGGTCACGTGTTCTAACCTTCAAGTCGCGGAACGAAAGACCTAGTTGTGCTGACGTCACAGAGTTGGTAGGCCTGTAGTAATAGAAGGTATTAATTGTAGTCGCATATTGTAGCAGCGTTCGGAGGAGAGATGATTTCATAAATAATTAATAGAAAAATTGGATTTAATGCAGCAAAGTATCAAGAAAAATATTACGCCGTTGATTGTTCAATATAATTGCTGTGAGTCATTGCTGTGAGGCGATGTCATGTTCGTTTAAAAATTGTTCGAACATGTGCACTAACTTTAAATGACATTTAATATTTATTGTGGAAGTAGTGAATCGAAATTCTTGTTTTACATTAGTTTAGTCGTTAGGTTATATAATTAAAATTTTATTCATTTCAAGTAGATAGAATATGTTAGTAATTAGTAAACTAGGGTTTTATTAATTTATGACATTTTTGTGTATCGTGGCATTTTCTTTTATTTGCTTTTGAAGTTACAATAAATTATTGATTTGTTTGAAGTTATATGTGTGGTTTTCCTTTAGAACAAGTTCCTTTCAAAGGTTTTCCGGGGGAATGACACTAGCGAATGTTGTGGTAATAACCGGCTTTCAACTTTCCCTTTAAAGATATAAGACATTTGTCGGTACAATACAAGCTATTCACATCTCCTCATGAAAGAATCTGCATAGAAATTTTTATTATCCTAATAAGGTTTCCCAGGGGAATGACCCTAGCATATGCTGTGGTAATCACCGGCCTTCAACATTCCCTTTAAAGACATAAGATATTTTTCGGTACAATACAAGCTATTCACATCTCTTCATGAAAGAACCTGCATACAATTTATTATTCTAATAAGCATCGACAGAAGACGCAAAAGATGTAAGGTCACTATTTGTAACTGGCTATGTCGGTACATGAATAAATACACGTCATAAATATACGTTGAGCACGCAGTGTACGTACTGCATCATTATGTCCAATTTCGCTTAAGCTCTCTTCCATTGCTTGATTTATAAAATATTAACCACCACAAGTTAATTATAAAATCAATAGAAATAGTTATATATGTATTAGATAATTTAATAATTAAAAATTATACTTAATATCAATTATCAATGGTGGTAACACTGGCTCTATGTGAATGAAATCTAATAATTAGGAAATAAGAAATAGAGTTTGTAATGATATTTTATTGTTTTTTACAAATAATTTTATTATATTCGTAGAAATGATATAGTTAAATGCAAAATTATTTAATTTTGAGTTGATGATAGTTGGTCAAATTAAAAATCGAAATTGACAAGTGTTCGTTCCCAGCTAGTTTTTCTATTTCATTCCTGAGGCTCCAGAACGCCATTCCGTGGCCTTCCACCAGAAATCAAGCCCTTCCCCTTCCCTTACTCAAGGTTAACACCGATAATTCAAGTTCTCAAAATGACTGTTGAAAATGCCAGAAATTTTTCCAAACTAATAAACACAAAGAGACGTAGGAAATTACATGCCTTCAACACGGGAAGCAGTCCGTTTAAGAGCTGTAAACGCATCATACAACGCAATCACTGCGACGCAAATACTTCAAACATGCTGTGCTTTGACCGCTTCATTATGCCCAGCTTTCATCTTTGCTCCCCTCTCCTCTCCTCTGCGTTACCACTGACCATTCAAGTCCGCAAAGTCACAATTAAATTCCGAGCAAACATATTGAATTCCATTTCCATTACAACAAATGCATTAAAATGCGTGTGCCATGAACATCTTAATATGAAATGAATTCATTGATATAACCAAAAACATTTATTACGTTGCCTATTTACAAAGTTGACATTCAAATCTGTTGAAAATGCTAGACAATTTTTCTCAAACTAATGAACATACACTTAAGTAGCAAAGTACGTGATGTCAGCATCTGGTGCCGTCCGTTTAAGCGCTGTACATCGCTCACACAACACAGACACTACATCACAAACATTCTTCAAACACGCCGAGAACGGACCGCTTCATCATGCCCACTTATTCTCGTACCAATGATACTGACTACCATTTTAGTCCCGTAAGTGACACTTAAATACTGCACAATTTCAAAGTAACTTCAAAATGCGTTGTCAAGAATTCAATTGATGTGACCTCATTGCATTATTAAAAAAAAAAAAAAAAAAAAATAACTTTGCCTATTTTTCAAAACTGCCATTCAAATCAGGCATTTTATGCTATTTTGGCATTTTATGCCAAACATTTTTTCTCAACGTAATGATCATACACAGAAGTAGCGAAGTACGTGACGTCAGCAACTGGAGCTTTCTGTTTAAGCGCCATAAACCCGCCACACAACACAGACCCCACATCACAAACATTCTTCGAACACGCCGAGCACGGACCGCTTCATCATGCCCAGCTTTCACTTACGCTCCTTCCAGCGTTACCGCCGACCATTCGAGTCCGCCAAGTGACCCTTAAATTCCGCGCAAACACGACGTAACGCGGCGATACTTTTCCGCCGCCGCCCCGCGTCGCCGCCTGGCGCGCCCGCGTCGCGCGTGCGACCGGCCAGTGTGGGCGTTGCGGCGCGCGGGGTGGGCGGGGGCAAATATAAAAGCGGCCGGGGCTAGTTACTCACGGTAGTAAAGGGCGCGCGGGTTTACGGCGCATGCGCGGGTGACGACGTCGTACGCGGCGCGCGCAAGGGTCCCCCGCGGGCCCTGCAAAGGGCCTCCCGCAAAGGGCTAGCCGGCTCCGCGGAGGCTGGGGGCGAGGCACCGCTACGGTGCAGCGGTCATCGTAATGGCTGCTTGTAAACCGGACGCGCCGCCGCCGGAGCCGCGATGGGCAGCGCCGTGCGGCTGTGACGGGCGCAAACGCACTGCGCACTGCGCACACGGCGAGCGCGCCGCAGTGGCGAGAAAGTGAATTAAGCGCGGATTCGCGAAATGCCTACGGCGAGGACGTGAGAAATGTTTGTTTCGGGAATCAAGCTGGGTGGATTTAAGTGTCTCGAATCCTGTGAGTTAAAGCACGTAGCCCTAATTTGTAGTTTTTTCAGTAAATATTTTCGTCGCGTCCATTTCACATTTAACTTCCGAATAACCCATGCTAACAGTGAAAATGAATGAAGCTCTATTATTACGTTCATAGTTTACAATATTAATGATTTGATTAATGAAACTAATCTTTACTTTCGTTTAAAATGAATAATCAATCCTGCAATTGCAATCTCTTAATATCATTCCACGCTCAAACGATTTTACAATCAATGTAGTAATTAACACAGGCAAAGTAGTTTTGAATTTAGCATGTAGACATTAGAAAATTACACTGACGTCAAGCAGATATAATAAGAAACTAAAGATCATTTAAAAACGTATCTACAGGAATTGTAAGATTTTCAACCAAAATAACAGCAACGATGGCAGCTTCTTATAAAGAAGTAGTTGTACTGATAAAAAACATTCATTGGACCTGGACGTAGCGTCTCCCGGACAGACAAGAAAATTCAACAGAAATTATGTTGGTAGCACGAGATGTAGCTCTCAACAAAGAAAATCGTAAATTGCATTCTCACAATAATCACTATAGTTACTGGAAGTGTTGTTCTTTTCACTTGTTTCTCGGTGATCTGGTTGTTACCGACATAAATGCAATTTTTAATTGGAGGACCTGCTTTGGTTTGGTGCTGAGAGAATTTCCTGGCGCACTGTATTAATTTCCATAGTTTCCTGTGTATGTAAAATTCTGTAATAAAGATCCTTTATTATTTGTGGATAGACCTCAAAATCTAGATTTCTAAACATATATTACACTTTTATGAAGTGTCCAGAAAGTTATGAATCACATATATATATATATATATATATATATATATATATATATATATATATATATATATATATATAAAGAACGATTTTCCTAAGGATGAACCAAAGTGACAGCTAGTGCTGGCAACATAACTGAAGGTTCTGTGGTCGTTGTGCGCTCGAGCCCATTAGACTCCCTTCCTGCATTCGTTCGTTTGCAGTTGGCTAACTGGTAAATGGCTTCGACGCTCTTTTGTGATGTCCTCGCCCGACAAAAATATAGTGCGCCGCGAGAAATAATTGAAATTAGTAGGTGGAGTGTTATGTGCTCTTCTGTGAAAATTCTTTTTTTTATAAACATTACATTAAATTTACTTTTTATGTGATAAATATTATGTTTATTTTAAAACCGAGACTTAAACGCGAGATGCCTACCGATGCACGTCTTTCAGGCTTAAATCATGTTTCTTTTTATTTACATTCGTGGCAGTTTTCTTTTACTGATTGTGAGAGCATGTTAAGAGATTTTCCACAAACGTAATTAAATTTAAATATTTCCTGGACTCGCGTACGTGCATATACCTCAGCAAAACTCTTAGACTTCTGCATAGGAATGTTTTCACAGGAGCCATTAGCACTTTACGAAGGGGCGTGGTTCAACAGCTGTCGCGGCGGAGGGATACTTCTCTGAATTATATGTGATGTTTACTTGTTGCGCGAACTGTCACTTTGGGTCACTCTTAGGAAAATCATTCTATACTTCTTGTTTGACACGTAACAGCAATATATTCTGTATTCTCCTTCCTCCTGAAAAGTGTTGGCAAAAGCACGGACACGAGAGAGCGGGAAAATGCCAGAAAGTGAATTAGCCATTGATCCGCAGGTCTCGGTGCGTGATACTGTTTTCAGTGTGCGCCAAAGCCTGTTACTTCTTCGAAAGAGCTATTTCTGGCCTTCCACTTTCATCTACGATACGATCAATAGACGATCTATATCTCAAGAAATGGAGATTGGTATAAACAGAATTAAGTTGTGTTGTACGTGAAGTATAATTACCGAAATAGACATACCTTAATTTCCTTTCTCTACATCTAGTGGAATAAGATCTCATCTGAAATGTTACACTAGGTATGCGGAGTGTTATGTATGCGATTACATTTGTTGCACTTTATTTTTTAAAACGTTTACTGATTTAAATTGAGCAATATTTAGTATGTTAGTTACATTCTCAATCCTTGATACGTTTGTGTAAATACAGAAAGTTTTGTTTGTTTAAATATCTTATTTAAAGAAACCTTTCGAAATAAAAAACATATTTTTCCAACCCCTTTGTATTTTTCCTATTGACATTTAGAAGTTCGCGTTCTTCGCAATAAAATATGAAGATAATATGTTCACTTGCACCGCTGTGGCGGATCAAATTGAAATTGAAACAGATTTTATTATCTTTGTTTATGACGAATATGTAATATAAACTGCGTATTGGAGGTGTAAGCCATTTTCATTGAATATTTTAGTATAGAAAAAAAAACACTTCAATAGATGAGAGCTGCAGGAATGGTCTATTTAGATTTGATGATACGAAACTCTGGATAGAAATTTTATGTTAAATACGAGTAGAAGGCAAGTCTTTGTTAGAGTATTGTGCTATTTTATCTAAAGTGAGAAGACAACTGAATGGTATTGTTAATATTTTAGTCATATTTTAAAACATTTTTAATTTTAAAACACGACATGTCTTGTGTACTGTGCATGTATTTTAGGTACGCTGTAGGCAGTGCCGTAAAAAAGGTTTTGACAACCCGTTGACAGTAACAAGCTTGTAGTGCAACTGAAGATTCATTTCAACATTTTAAAACATTGAAAGAGATGTAAATAAAGTTGAAACGGTTCCATTTATTATTCCCAAGCTAAGAAGTTACACTGAATTCATGGAATTAATACATAAGTGATGTCTTATTGTCGACAATATAAAGAGCTTTCTGCACCTTACTGTTAAATGAATTAAAATATGTGAGATTTAGAGAATAAGCACAATAATTTAACATTTGCCCTTCTCCATATCAAAGGAAATGTAAACCCATACAAACTGAGTTTTTAAAATATAATTATTTATTTAATATGTATAGAATATATTGAGCGTAAATATCAGTTTTGGTAAAATAAGGAAGCATACCGGAAATTACACACATCGAAACTGAGTCAAAATACAATGTTAAAGATGAATACGGGGACCATGGGTAAAGTGAATATATGAGTAACAAGTAGGGGAGCTTTTCAAATGATAGTAGACAGAAACAATACAAAATAATCGAAATTTGAGTAAGCCAACAAAAAGAAGAAAACAATAATATATTATTCAAGAATTAGGAAAGTTTCTTCGATACAAAAAGAGAAGACAAAAGACAAGAAGCCCAAAGTGAAAAAATCACTCAAGGAACCTTTTGACAGTGAGCCAAAAAGAAAACTAGTACGCACGTAGTGTCTGCCTCATTGCGCTTCACGCCTCGATCTGTCATGCAGGCACGGGCGATGGTGCTAGTAGAGGGGTGGTTACGGTGGAGGTGGTGATGGCGACAGTAGCAGTGGCGGTAGAGGTGGCGATACCGATGGAGGAGGGGACGGTCGAGACGTGACGGTGGTAAAGGCAGTGGTGGCGTTGACATGACGATGTCGCTGTCAGAAGCGATGTCCGCTCCAAGACATGCGTGGTGTTCGAGTAGAGGACAACGGAAAGGCGTCGGAGGAGAGATTGACGATAGCAAGATTGACAATAACGTAGTAGTGGTGGCAGTGAGGCAGTTAGTGGAGTACGAAGAAGCAGCGGAGAGTCCTTCCGGGTAGGGGTGGGGTGGGGTGCAAGGCAAGAGCAGCGGGGGGGAACCTCGAGGTGGCGGCGGTAGTCGAGACCGTCATGGAGGTGGCAACGTGGGCGGCGGCGGCGGGCGGGCCAACGAAGGATCGCCGGGGCGGAGTTCAACGGCGGCGTCGTCTAATCAAGCGACGGAGGCGGCGGCGGCGGCGTGGGTGGGTGGAGGGGGGGCAGGTGAACCGTGCGCCGACCCTTGGCCTCCGCGCCCTCTGCATATTAAACAGGCGCAGACTATCGGCCCGCGCACGTGTGCTCGGTGGGCGGACTATCTCCAGCGCCCAGCGCAGCCCCGCGCCACGCGGCCGCCGGCCCGGCGCGGCCCGATCGCAGCGCCCGGATGACAGGACGGGGAGAGTGCAATGAACGCCCTTGTCGGCGCGCTGTGTTCTGACACGTGGTCACATGCAAAGGAAATTACTGACGATACTCCAAGTAGTAATTTAACTCAGATTACAGTTCAAGATTCCATTGATTGATTTCTTAGTGATTACGGGCGCGTCAGCAGCTAAGGTAATTATTCCCGTAAGTGTGGTGCATGTTTTTCTCTCTGGAGGTTGCAGTGATCTTCCTCCACTGAACGTTGATATCCGGCGATGACCTAAACGTCGGCTAACCGAGTTTTTACCAACCAGGTGTCTCCCACCAGTGGGGCACCGCCCCAGTCAGGACCAGCTCTGAGCTCCCGACTGGTCTAGTAACTCTCCTGGTGTGGTAGTGTAGTGGATGTAAGTATGTGTGTAAGTAACCGGTAAAGATAGGACAAGGAAGGGAAAGGAAAAATCGCGCGCGGTCCGTGGCCCGTTTGTTAGAGTATTTCTTCAGCATTCGACTGATATGGATTGGAGACACCACTGAAAACCACGGAACAGAGCAGCCGTCTGCTAGAATTCCCCTCTAGATAGCACGCGAAAGAAAACACTGCTGGTTCTCCTAGTAATAATTAAAAGTATATTATTGTTTCTGAATCCATTTAGTTTGCGACTGGCATATATTAATACGTTCACAGGTGGAACACAAACGGTAAAATCCCTTCAAAATTCTAGTGATTGCAAAATGCAAAATATCGCAAAAAACTTGCAAAATATCGCAAAAAAGCTTGCAAAATATCGTTTTGAATAGCAACAATTTATTTTAAAACACTCAAACAGCTAATGTGAAAATTGTCAACTTCATATAAATCACAACAACATTTTCGGGACACTTCTTCCCATCTTTAGATTCGTTGTTTGACATATTACGTTATAAATCGTTCCCTATATTTCCTCTATAAAAATACGTTAACTCAATACAAACATAAACAATAATATGAATTAGTATAAGAGTCGAAAATAAACTCATTAGTAATTAAAGTCATCATATTCTACAAAATTGTTTCATGCTGAATTCAAATGAATGTCTGCAAAGGTGGCAAAGATATGTAAATATTTCTCTTACTACTCTAGTCATTGTTGAAGCTGCAAAACGCATCAGAATGGATATTGAGAAGCCATTTGGTTATGACAGTGATTTATAAATGAGGCCTGAAATTGAGATGGCGTTGTAAAAAATTGAGAGATGGTGATACATGCAGCTGATGAAGGCGCTATATGCAGCCCAAACGTTGCTTTTATCAGTGGATAATTACGTTATTTTAACTGATATTAACTCAAGATTAATATTACAATTTAAATCATTTATTTGCATGATTATTGATGTTATGAATCAATGGTTAATTAAGACGATTTCGTAGAGCAATCTTTCTCGGTGTGTTTTGAAAACGCGTACATCTTTTCTGACATAATCCATTATTTTATTTCCTTTATTTTTCGTCTTTTCCCCTTATTACCACTTATCATTCTAATTCAATCTTACATGAGACTCCTCTTCATTTATCCATGTTCTATTCAATTCCTTTTTTCATTGTCAATTGTCGCTAATGTCCTGCTCTTTTCTTTTGCAATTGCGACATGAAATGTTATGATTTGGTCAGTCGAATTAACCTCCAGCATTGTTTTCTTTCTAACATATTACTCTATTTTGTCTCATCATCTCAAACACAATTATCACTATTTTTTGCCTTATCATCCAAGTTTCTGATTGTTAAGAGACTACACTAAAATGAAATATTTCAGCAGCCTTTTACTCAAATCCATACCCAGAAAATTGCATAAAGTCTTGCTCTTTCTAATAATTCCTTTGCCATTCCAATTGCTGTTTTAACCTCTTTTTGGCTTCTCCAATTAATTTATTATGAGATATTAAAATAATTACACGAGGTTATAGGCTTTAAATTATGCGAGGCTTTTTAATTATGTTTATTTGTTGGAGATTTATTACAGCATAGTTGATTTCTGTGCAAAAAGTATATTTTGTCAAGAGCATCATCGTTAGTAATAGCTCCACACCATCACCACCTCTACCAGCACCCGCACCTCCGTCGAAACCATTAATCACTACAACACAACCATTAAAAATCAAAGTAAAATTAAAAGAGGAATAGTATTCGTTAGCAATCAGTTGCCATATTAAATACATAAATGAAGTAGGTGTCAATTCCTTTGGGGTTTATTCAAAGAAAATGTAAACTCGTTCAATTGATCTTTTCTTAAATTCATGATTCTCTGTTGTTAGATAAGGACTTAAATCCATACGTAATTTAGTGAGACCTGTGTAACATTAATTACATAAAGAATGCACTATCTCAGTGTACAATGAGGGAAAATTGGATGGATTACTTATGGAATATTGTAATATGACAAAGAGGGGAAAGAAGATTCGATTAGGAGGTGGTTATCAGATTATACGTTTTGCGGTATAGAACGAAGTTTTTAGGGACCGCCTTCAGAGCTCATGTTAGATGCCAGTGAGTTAAATGTACTGTAGTTCTTCAGTTAAATAAAATTAATTAAGTAATTTTCTGTCATAGATTTTCTGTTTTATAAAGTATAATTGATGAAAGCTTTAACATTTAGATTTGTGAATAATTTATAACATAAATGTAAAACTGTTCAAGGCTCATAAGACTATTATTTTTGAGATATTTAATTTTAAAAAACCTTTTTAGTTGATTGGTCTGTTATTCAAATTCAATATCTAAAAATTCGCCAATTCATTTCCATGTTGCAGATTCCTCTATTTGCTACTGTTGTAAATATGAATCCGAGTAATGTCAATTTGTGTTTGACATCGCAAACGATATCACAATTAATGAGCACATTTTGTAAAAAATTTGTTTGTCTTCGAAAAAAGCGGACAATCCCCTCTTTGTGTACCTTTCATACGCATCCATTCAATTTGATGGACAGGACTTTGTAGATTCTCCCTTCAAACACGTATAACTAAGACACATTATTTAATACTCATTCCAGTGCTGTCATTACAACATGTCTCTAATATTGATGATCGTTGGCATTCGAGTCGCTTAAAATATTCACAGTGCATTATAAGTAATCGCTCGTTCATACTAGTGTACAATGGGCATTTCAGATTCAAAACCTATACGCGTGTAGAATGTAGATAATTGTATGGACAGTGTGATTCTTAAAATCTGTTTTTCTTGTTAGTTTTCATTAGCAGTTCAATGTGTAACTTATGATTACTTTATCTTCTGTGGATAAGGTGAATAAGTGGATAACTTTATTTTCTGAATCCTTGTTGATAATTATGTGACCGAGTTAAAATCCAACGAACACCTAAATAATCAATTGTATAATCTGTCAGGTCTTCTCGTCCACGAGTAATGCCTAATATGACGAAGTTAATCAGTTGTGTTCTTCGGTTTCTTTAGTTCCCTACAGTGGTAACATATAAGAAAGTTTTATCAGTGGTAATATTTTTTTTATGTTAAATGCTCTGCACATGCGTGTTTTATTTATTGTGTCAGTATTCATGTTATTAGTAATTGTAAGAATTTGTGCATTGTGGTCTCTGCAACCTAGATTATTCGTTATTATTTCTTATCTATTTGTGGTTTTGTTAACTATAATTTGATCTATTGCTGTTTGTGATGTAAGAGTATTCCGAGTAGGTACGTTCACTGTAATATCTAAATTAAAAGATTGAATTAAATTGAGAAAGTGCTCTTTTTCGTGGGATTCGCTCATGAAATCAATAATTTTGCTCAGATTCGCTCAGAAAATCAAACGTTGCATCAGAGACACCCAATCAAACATTTCTTCTGAATTATTTTTATAAATGATTTTTATTCTTTCTTAGCAAAATATCTTTATTCTAGATGAGAAATAAAACAAATTACAAGTGATCTTCAGACAAAATTATTACCCAAGATATCTGCGTTTGACCTTTTATTGCAAACTGCTGCAACGCTGGTAAACGTGTAGTAATAATATTGCTACTTCGTGTGCGAATATTCATATTGCCTTTTGCTTTTCTCCATTTAGTTAGAGGCATCTCGAAAGGTCGGAAGCTGCAATTTTTTTTTCAATTTGTGCGCGCATTGTAAATTAGTAGTGTAGATCATTCAATATTAATTTCATAGTCATACATTTTCTAGCGTGAAATTTTCTAGCGTGGATCGTGTATACGCTGTTGACCCACGAAAGTAATTACTTTTTTACGCTAAGTTCGTGTTTTTCACGTGGAATTGATTATGTTCAATTACAATTGTCTCGTCGTAATACACTCACCCTCACTACTATTTCCTTCACTTGGCGTAGCACGCATCTCCAAGTTCCAACTCTTTCCAAAACTATCCAATCACTTAAGAACTCTTATGGCGTACCTGCTTAGAACTTTGATTTTTGTTTTGAAACGTTAAACTATTATTTTATTTTGTAGTGGTAACGATATATCTACCAGACCCATAATTATAAAATTCTTGAAATGGAAACTAAGCACTTAATTGAATTTTCGCCTACCTTTCAAAATAACGATTTTGTAGAATTATAATTAGAACTATAATTCACTGTCACTCATTGTTGAGAGAAAGATAAATTTGTGACGTAAGGAAACTGTTAGGTCTGACTGACACATCGTTACTCCCCAAATACTTCTTTCGACAATGATGAGTCGGTTTGTTAGCACTTGATTTATGAACAGTGTATGTTAGTGTTAGCTTTACAGATTTCTTGTGTATTACATACATATGATTAAAATGGATAAAAATATGGAAATAGAGCTGAGCAAATAAATAGGATGTTAGAAAAAGTGCTAAATGCAGCGAGGGAACATGAACATGCATAACGAGATGTCTGTTTATACAGTGAGCACGATACTGATAGTGAGGCAGAAGGTAAACATTGAATATTGATGCCAATTACAGCTCACACGTGTAAGGAAAAGACAACAACTAAATGGAGAAAAGCGATAGACAATAAAATATTCGGACGCCTAGTAGCAATATTATTACTACACGTTTACCAGCGGTGTCGGAAAGTGTCATTTAATAATATTATAATTTTCGTGATCTGGTAAGCTTTGTAAACTTCAAACAAAACTGAAATGGGCTCTGTCGGAGGAACTACAGAAACATTCTTGGCGATGAGACTTTGCAATGCAGCTGGTATTACACAACGATTCGAATAATTAGTTGTACAACCAATACTACATTTTCACTTCCTAATCTACTGTAGTTCAACGCAAGGCACTTAAGCACCAAATTGTAAAGCATAATGTTATATATAATGGGTGCAAAACACCCCATGAGCCAAGATGCAATTATTCAGAACGCGAAACTCACAACATATGGATTCTAATGGAAAAGTAAATTACAGAAAGTTTTCAGATGCCGAAATTGATTTAGAAATCAATAAAAACGAGTACATAATGAATAAATGGTAAGGAAACTTTTATTTAACGAGAAGTAATTCTAAGAGAAGAAAAAATCCCAAACTGAGAAAACATTTCAAAGTATACAAAACAAAGAAAAGAAAAAGAGATGGCGTAGATTTGTACTAAATTATTTTCTTCCTTCAATTTCTCCCATTATACTACTCGCGTTCCGTTTCTTCTTTCTTTAGTTTGTTTCCTTTATGACATTTTCACGTTTCTTGCAGTTTCATATTAGTTAATTTTCGGATTTCAATGGATTTATCTGGTTGACAACCACTGTCGTGACTGATTGAGAAGAAATTAACAAAAATACGCACAATACTGAGAAGGCAACTCTACACACAAATTATAATATCAAGGAATGAAGCTAAACAATGAGCGAAGAAGAAATATGACAAATATAGACTAGAACAATTAGGCATTCCATTGTGTTCCTTTATCCTCATCTTCGTTATCAAATTTCATTTCCCTTTCTTTTCATTTCTTTTGTTTGGCTTCTTGTTGAAAATTTTCAGATTATTGCTAAAAACATTGTCGTAACATGACTACCGGAGCCGCCCAGTCTACAGCCTACCCATCTCCCAGTGAGCAACTGCGCCGGTGTATTTTTTCCTTTCTTGCCTTATTTCGCAGCATCATAGTAAAAAGAATGTACTGTAATTCTGCGACAGATATCGGCAATCTTTCGACAGAAAAACTGTGATCCCTGGTATCGAAAAAGTGAATAAATCTAGTTTTCAATGATTTCTATGCGTTGTTTCTTCTTTCATCTGAATTACTTTCAGAGTGTAAGAGATTCACTTGCAGATCCCAACCGCCACCCGTCCGTCTGAACGCGTGGCGCCTCTATCTCTTGCGGGGGTGGAGGTGGGGGGGGGTGACCCACATCTGCGTGTTGACGATGGCGTGCGTGAGCCCCGTCTGCCCGTCTGTTTGTTAGTTTAATTGATTCGCCTCTCCCTTCTCCGCCTCTGGTCCTCCGCTCGCGGTAATTGCCACTGCGAGCGCTGCCATCGCGTAGCGCGGGCGATGGAGGCGGAGACGCTTCGGGATGCACGGTGGTGCCATCTGCGCGGTCCCGCGGGCAAAACTCAGCTGCTGTAGGTCCACACGAGAACGTCGCAGTTTCACACGAAAACCTTGCGGAAATGATGTGGGATCCGGCATGCATCTGTCGGACGGGAGAGAATCACCGGCGAATAACAGTTTGTCAGTGAGCTTTCTAATATCAATATCTCTTACGCATATCAATATACTTCGCAAAATTCCATACGGATAGATTCAACGCTCATGAAAAAGAAATTATGTTTAGTCTGATTTTCAGAAGGATTGATCTTCATAAACAAAGAAATCGCGTGCGGATTTATTGATTAGTCTGATTTTCAGAAGGATTGATTTTCATAAACGAAGACATTGCGTGCGGATTTATTGATTATATTTGAAGTTTTCGGCCACCTCAACTGCTATAGTCCGGTAGTGTAGTGAATGTTTTATTCCTTCAGGTGGCGGTGATCTACCCCCGCTGGATGGTGAGATTAGGTGCCGACTCACGCGTCGGCATGCGGGAAATTTCTCTCTTCGGTTATCTCCACCAGCGGTGCACAGCTGGAATCGGGACAAGCTCTAAGCTCCCTACAGGCCTCTTGGCGTGCATGAGAGAGTAGTACTTGTAAGGGTAAGTGCATATAAGCAAGGGAGAGAGGATATAACAAAAATGAGCGAAGAAAGATCGCACGTGGTTTATAGAGCCCGTTTGTTAGGTTATGGATCCGGCATTTAATTGGTATTGATCGGAGAAACCATCGCAAAATAATGAAAAGCCGGCCGTGAGAATTCTCCTACAGACAAGAGCTGAACCCGACCCAGTATAATGCTGATGTAGAATACCCGTCACTGCTCAGTCAATAATCTCTTCGGCTCTTGGTCAGGGATCTTTTTTGTCGGAGGGACCGCGAAAGGGCAAAATGAGTGAAAACTATGATTAAAATTATACATATCTACTTCACTCTAGTTGAAAAAAGAGCTAAGCCAGTCCCGAAATATATACAATACAATTCCACGCTCAACAGTATGCAGTCCTTCTTTCAGTGCCCAGGACAATAGTCTTGAAATATCTACCGTAATTTATCTAAGATGACTGAGTGTGTAAATGTTAGGCAATTCGGTGATCACCCGTAATTCTGCAAAACGCATGACAGCGCTGTGTAGAGTGTTGCGTAGAGTTAGGGGTGATCAAATGCTACGTTTTATGTTGCTTTGGCATATTTTCAATTTCCTACAAGAATAACTGCATAACTCGTAATTTCCTTAATTTGTTCATAATGCATTTTTTGAGGGAAATTATACTACTTGTATTCGAGCTGGCATGAATACTAGCTTTGAGTTGGGTGCATTCTTTCCAGCTGTTGACTTTGAAGTCCAGAAAGTTAAAGTTGTCTCTTATAAAATAGAACAAGAATACCTATGTTCAATTGCTTTTAGGAACAGCGATATATTTCATTTTTTAAGAAAGGATTGTCTGAAAAAAGTACACCCGAATTGATTCTACCAATTGTTTGGGCTATTTACATTACTGATAACATTAAATCTTCCCCTATACGTTTATTGGCAAAAAGTACTCATTTTCGATCCCTTTACATGCCGTAGAAGTTTGTAAAAGTATTCTAAGACACCTGTATAAAATGTATCACCTGTTTGATATCTACCAATTATCATCTGTTTGGAGAAAAAATTTGACATCGAAAATTCATGACTCCAATTTGCTCGCTGCACAAGAGGGTTAACAATTCTTGTAGCAAAAGCCGATACACTTATAAATGGAATGATTATCATGTAATGAAAATGATTCGCATTGTAAATAATATGGGGCTGTAGATGCTGTGATTACTGTAAATAGGAGGATCTGTGAGAGCGAGAGAATGTGCATTTTCGTGGATGGATATTATATCCTCAATATAATTCGATAGGGCCATTGAGATATTTTATTTAGCAACTCTGATGCAGTTTTATGATACAGCTACTCGAATGCTGGTTGGATACCACTAATTTACTGCAGGGTCATGAAAAATCAGCTAGGTATTATCCTAGCATCTGACGTAAAAATATGAAAGCTATCGTAGGAATGGAACAGAGATAGAGAGCAAGATGGCAGGTTAAAAAATATATTGCGACTTATGACATTATATTTCCTTTACACCTCAAATGTGGTAAAATGCATACTTTTGACATGTACGGATGGTTCATAATAAATGTTATGATTGTTTAGGGTACGTTGGGCGGTCAAAGCTGATTAGTGTTTGCAAATAATAACGCTGGAGGGAAATCTCTTATAACACAATTACACATATACAATTTTGAGCTTTAAACTGCAACACGATCTATACCGCTTTTCAGAAGTTACAAATTTTGGCCATGGCAAAGAGATCTCGTGCACCACCCAAGCATTGTGAAGCTCGGTGAAGCGTGGCGAAACTCGGTGAAGTATGGCGAAACTCAGTGAAGCATAGCGTAACTCAGTGAAGCATAATGTAACTCCATTTAGTGAAATGTTTCATCTTCGACTCCCTCCATCTCTAGAAGTTTAAACATGTATTGCAAACCACACTGTAAATTATTTGTATTTGTATGCACGAGATCAGTGGCGTTAACAACGCAACTCAAGAATACAGAAAACGGATGTCGGGAAATTTTCGTTTACAAACCGAACCATTAGGGACTGGAACAGTTTGCCTGCGACAATCTTAGAACCCTTTCCTCAAATCTTGAGCAAGTTTAAAAATAAATTACTTTTCTAGCTAATTATATTTTAGGTCAATGCATCAGTGTTAAGTTTCTTCTGTTAAATTAGTAGTATTTCCTATTAAGTAAGTTATTTAGTCGTTAGTGTTCATAGCAGTTTTATTATTATTATTATTATTATTATTATTATTATTATTATTATTATTATTGTAATTATTATTATTATTATTATTGTTGTAATTATTATTATTATTATTGTAATTATAATTCTTGTAATTATTGTTAATTAACTGCCACCGGGTCATACCCAATGCAGTTCAAATAAATGTATGTAACTGACGTGCAGGTGGGCGCGACCTCCCGTTGCCGCGCACTGTGCCAACCGCAGGCGGTGAGTGGGCGGGGCGGAGGCCGTGAGAGGCAGCGCGATCGCAGGAGGCAGCGAAACAATCGCGCCGCGCCGCGCGCTGCCCGGAATAGAGTTGATTAGCGCGGGTAATCAGTCTTCGCCGACGGTGGCGGCGGCGGCGGCGGCGACGTCGCGTTGGGAGGAGAGGAGAAGAGAGGTTGGAGCGCAGGGGGCCGACTGTGGCACCTGCGGTTTGGGTACACGGGCGGCAAGGAGACATTGCAAGGGGGGGGGGGATGGAGGTGGTGGTGAATGAAGGGTTGAGGTGAATACACAGGTACTTGGTGGTGGTTGTGGTGATGTGATGGTTGTTGTGATGGTAGGGATGAGAGATATTGGCGGCCTTGATAGTAATGCTGAGTTAAGTGATGGGATAGAAGTAGAGAAAGAAGAGCTAGAGGTATTTGTGGAAGTGACAAGGAACGGAGGAAATGGCGGGAAGTGACGGTGCATAGGTGTCAGGAGGTAGTGGAAGGTGAAGGTGGCGATGGCAGTAGCTACGGAGATGTGGCGGTGGTGGTGACGCCAGATTGTTCGAAAGCGAGACACCTGGATTTTAAGGGAGTAGGGTAGGTGATTGGAGCAGAGGTGAGGATCGAAAACACGGATGTTTTAGAGAGGTGACTGAAATGTTACAGCCGTCGCCAGTGATGCTAGTCATTATTGTGTTTGTGTTATTGGTGGCAATGATGTTTCATAGAATCAGGTTATGGCGTCCCTCAAGTGGAGAGAGTGGTGACAAGGTAACCAAGGAGATGGTGGTGGTCAAAGGATATTAATTCTGATGATGAATGCGCAGGGTCAAGTTATGGAATTAGAGAAAGTGCAATCTGTGGTGAGAGAATAACGATCGTAATGAAGTGGAAACAGTAGTGGCAATCGAGATTGTTGGTGGTTACTGATGGTGGCGATGGAATACGCTTTGGCGACGGTAAAGTGACCACAGTAGATGAATTAAGTGGGAGCACTGGCGAGGAGGGCTACAGTAGCAGTGGCTGCGATAAAGGAAGGGATTGTGTCTGTTGGGGAGTGACGAGGGGGTGTCAATGGAGAGAGCGCGGAGCCGCTGGCAGCGCAGCGAACGCCCGCTGTGATTGGTTTCCCCGAGAGTGACGCTCTTTCCGGTTCTTGTCGCCGGACAAGCGACGATCGACACGTCTGTAGCGCTCTCTATCGACTCGGCTCAGACCAAACGCATGCACTGAGTTTGCAAGAGCAAATTCACGCACCAAAGTTTACTAGAGGGACTAAAATGATAGATATACAGCTGATTGTGTAAACTGATTCGCAATGCACTTTGAGATAAATTATTCTTTCTTACACACTATCAATTCTACAAAAAGTGATAATATCCTATTCATTCTATCTAAAGGTAAAAAAGTATTGACAAATAAAATGTATTTGTAGTCATGTTTTTTTAATTGTATAAAGGTCCCTAACAATATTAAAATATATGAAACAATGAAACATCTGTAAGAAATTTGAAATGTTGAGTCAATTTAAATTTTAGCACGAAGCCCGTCAGACTTGATCAGGCATTTTATAATTGATATTTCACCTCCTGGAAGAATTTACTAAAATGAATTAAAAAATAACAAGATACAAAATGTAAGGGCAACGGAAGAAGATAATATTTTCCCATTAAGCTCAAAACATCTTGTTACTTTAGACATTATAAGTATGTAACATGAAGCGCACTCAGATCATTCAGGGGTACAATTGGCCATTAGTAAGTCGAGTGTCTGACTACTACCAAAAGTTTGCAAGTTCACTACTGGAACAAAACAGGGAGTTGGAAATAAATTAATTAAAAACAGAATAAATTGAAAATTAGCCACTTTTAGGGCAATGCATGTTTTCAGAAAGAGATATGCTAACTGTTCATTGAATTTCATGTAACAAATTTAGTACTGTAGCCCAAGAATATTGATAAAAGTTTAAAGTATTCATAATTGTGGCCTCTACTATTGCTTTTACGCTAGGTCGTGTTTTGTGGATATCGTCAGAGAGAGGATGTGACTGTTTCACAATGAGTTAACCGATTCTAATTGAAAAGTTCGAACCTGCCCCGAACGGAACTTTTTATTTTAGATGATCGTAGAGGTGATTAGGAAATTAAAAACTGATACACGGAAAACAAGAGCTTAGTTGAATGTTTCAGTCGAGAAGATGAGAAATTAAAATCCTTTATTTCCAGTATTAAAGAAGATAATGAATTATAAAAATATTACTCTCTGAGCTCTAAAACACATTTGAGTTCACAGTTCCCCCATCGTTGCATTAATCATTCTCAAAATTCTGTGGGAAGTTTCTCAGATTTTAATTGGCACGTGACACAAAGCTTGAGTTCATGGAGGCTACGTGGCTGATGTAGGATCTCCAAGCGCCATCCAGCCCTTGTGCCAACTAGCCCCGGTTTCCCCTGTATTTAGCAGTGTGATGATAACCCCATTTTTCCTCACTTCATGCAACAATCTATGGTCTTCTTCTTCTTCATTTCAAGAAGTAGGCACATGTGCCTGTTGCGACTTCACAATATTGGAACAATATGTTAATTATGGTATTCCTGTAACCTGAATTTTCGGAAGAGCTGTAGCCCAGAACAAACTAATCATTTCATTCTCTTCACCTGTGGAAAATTTCAGAGGAAGGGGTTTGATGGAAACTTCATTAGTCGTGGTTTTGTCGCAGTTCTAAGAATTTCTGCTGAAATACACACTTTAAAACTACAGGATCTACTAATTTGTCACATTCGCGTAGAAGTTATTTTAAAGCCTATATTTATGAAAAAAGTATGTTTATCGTTGCAACTGTAAAATATAAATTTTCATTAATTTCATTCATTTAGTTTTGCGTATAATATATGAAAAGCACACAAAAACTGAAAATTCTTACTTTTTAATTTTATAATGAAAACTGTAATAACCGGTGCTTTAGAATTTTTTGGTGAACAATTTTTGCTTCACCAATTTAAACACAGGAACGCAAACAAATAAATACGAAAGAAAAATAAATTATATAAGCAGGTTCAAAATTGTGAAAAACACTTAACTAATTTTAAAATATGAATTTCACAATTTGTTCAAACGAATCACCCAGACAAAAAGATGTTTCTTCAAATGCTAAAATATGAAGATTTATCCGTTTTCGTTCTATTTACTTATAAATAATAAAAGTGAATCGCACAAATAAGTTTGTTAATTAGCTTTCAAAGAATGATTGGTCAAATTAGAAATGTATTTGTGCAAGAACGCTGCGAATATCCCCAAATTTTCTGCATCAAAATCAACAGAGGAAAAGGTTATAAAATGACCTCTTTTGGTATGTCCGTCTCATTATTACAACCAATGGGACGTTAAAAGGCTTGAATTCTTTAACTCCTTACATAAATTACTTTGTGTACAATAATAATAATAATAATAATAATAATAATAATAATAATAATAATAATAGTAATAATAATAAACGTTTTACTGGGCACGTATCACCAGAAAGTCTTTTGGAGTCTTTAATGAGGTGGATGAAGGGCCAAAGAAGTAAAGACCACCAACATCATCATTGATTCTCTACTGTCTGATTTTGCTCCTTGTACAGCCGTTATAACACAAATAGTATGTGCTCGGTATATAGTCATAATAAATTATCACTCTTCAAATAAAAATCTGGCGGCCCTTGTCATGCTTATCAGCTCATCCAGCTGGTGCAAGTACGCCATGTTTTTTCTGATGACCTAAATCTCTGCTTCGTTTTGTCGCATCGCCGTACAAAGCTGGTTCGTGACCATACGCGTTGGTTTGTTCGACGAGAGCGGCTCGTCAAGTCAAGAGCACGTAAGTGGTGTGCGGGTTTATGACCAAACGTGACATTGCGCCGTTTGATGGAAGAATTACCCCTTCGCATGCTGCAAGCCCTAGCTGGGAAAATAATCATATTAATCAATAAAAGAACATTGGAAAATTTTTAAAGTGCTCTATTTCGTTAGAAATAACTTTTTTGCTTGGATAAAAGCATTTCGCACGGGAAGTCGATAAAAAAACACGTTTTGTACTACGCTGATTCATCATTAATGGAAAATTATATTATTATTTTATGGTTTTATTTACTTTCATTTTTATCGTGACTTCCTATAAGATCGTAGTTCTTTTTAGTTTATGTTTTGTCACTCAATCCATTATTATTTAAAATTAAATAATTATACTAATAAGGAAAGGACATTTGGAAATTCATGAGTGGATTAAAATGATATAGATTTAAAAATAAAGCATTCTCGCTGGTTTTGTATGGATATAAATAATCACCTTAATAATCACTCATCATCCAGTCAATAATCAGACGTGTGTGTTAAAAACCTAATAATTATAATTTGACTTTCGAGCTAATGTTACTTTTCATGAACATATTTTCCTTTTTGCAAAATACACATTCGCCAATTGCAAGTATAAACTTATAAATTACCTGGGGAAATCGGATGACACCCGATTTCGTCTTTTTATGCAATTACGAAAATTCAGCATTCTGGGCAGTTCTGATACATTTTTATTGCCAAGAAATTTCGGTCGAAACATTTAAAAGAAGGGGTATCCAATGGTACGATGTCAAAAGATTGGTCTAAAATAAGGGAATACATCATTCTCATACAAAAATCGGTATTCCATGTCGCACAGTCCGTACGTAGCATGTGATTACTTAATGGAATTTTTTCACAAATGTTTTGAAGTTTCCTTTAAGTTTTACAGAATATCATTGAAGGAAATTCACGTTGTAAGCGTTTTCCTAGTATTTAAAAGTCGTCGTCTATTCTACTTTATCAAAACAGTGAAGTGCTCGCAATGCACAATATATTTTTTTGAAAACAATTTTGATATCCAGAGCAATTTCTAACGGTGCACAACAGCCAGAAAAATTCCTTCGTGGATTCCCCTACTAGAAACCTCGCAATGCAAAGCAGCTCGCTAACGTACGAGAACGAATCCTCGCAGTCTGCAAGAGCCTCGCGAATTCCGAATCCCTGGCACCTGCTCCGGTAAGAGCCCAATTGGGCCATTCGGGGAACGACCACCTGTGATCGCCCAGAAGAACTGCTACCTAACTGCTGCGACGGCCTCTTCCAGCAACGGAGCTTCCCGGCACGGCCGCCCGGCAGCGCCACCGGCAGGCGAACGGGCGGACATCTCGTGCCCGCATCTAAACGGCCGCCGTGCCGCCACCGAGGCATTTGGTCGGGCGGTTCGGCAGAGGCGTGGCCCGCGGGGCGGGGTTCGTATCTCGAGGGTATGCATCACAACGCGCCCTGGCGCACGCCCTCGCGCTGGAGTGGGGGGGGCGAGGGGCGGGGCACAGGCGGGCTGGCGGGCGCGGGCAAAAATAAAATGAAATCGGAAATCGAAGACAGTTTCATTTCCTGGGCTTAATGGGCTACACGAACTAGTGGCGCCTAAAGTGGAGGAGATGTGGGGGAGGGAGGAAGGGGGCAGGACGGCGCAATGGTGGTGAATGCAATGTCTTTGAGTCTGCTCAGAAGGAACGCGCCGGCCCAATTTTCGCTTTTGTTTCTGCTTGCTTGTTCTGTTTAACGGCTGTCTTGTTGAAGGAGGATTCTTCAGAAATGGCGCACGCAAAAAAGTATCAGATCATCGGGCGTTTTCACATTTGCAGATTTCCATGACTTCCTAAATTGAAAGTGTAGTTATAAGATGATTTTCTAACTCAAGGATATGGTCAGCAATAATTGCATTATTCAAAAGTTATCGAAATTGCAAGAAATATTCAGAAGTTGATTGATCATGGCAAATTGTTCGATTGCCGGAGAGACAGCGCTATAACTTACTGATAGTGTGAGACAAGAATGTAACGGAGGAATGTTATTTCCAATTATATGAAAGTTTATCACATTCATCTATTAAACAGCCACGCCACTTCCACCTCTTTGCCGTGAACAACACACACACATACAATCACTCAATCACTCACGAATACACACACCTTTATGAAATACGGGATTAAGATACCCAATTGGTAAAATTAACACATATATTCTATTAACATGCAATATTTAACATATTTGTTCAAGGATTTAAACTCATTACCGAATTATCCAGATTACTCTTATTGAAACGGTTTACTTCATTCACACATTACACAATGTATTTAAGTAAACACTTGTAGTTATTTTTTGCCATTAAAACCGTTTGAAAACAATTAAAAACAACAATATTCATTTCGGCTTTTCACGAAACAGAATATATTGGATTTAAAGAAAATGAATGAGTGGTGTTAACCAGTATTTTCATTGACGTTTGTAGAAGTTTAAAAAGATGACAAACGTCACGTGTCATGAGGTGGTTTCTGTCATCAAGTATAAATATGTTAAAATCGTTGCAACTAAATAATCAAATGGTATTTATTGAATTTAAACATTAAAACTATTAAAGATGAAATTAATATTTTGTTGAATTTTTTGTTACTATTTCAGTTTTACCACCTAATGTTGTTAGCAATCACCTCACTCAGAAAATCTCCCACTTCTAACCCAAAAAATCATCCGGGTTAGAGATGATCTAGTTTAATCAAAATTCCGTATTAGATTTTCTCATCTTTTTATTATCCAAAATAATAAAACATGTATAATAATGTAGATAAACTAGTTTAAGCATCTGAACAGAATATAAAAAGCTTGTGCATTTCAGAGGTTGTGTTTCTTTGTACCTCTTGTTTTCTGTTTTTCGTTGTACCTGTTATATGAAACTTGGTGTGTGTTGACAATTGTTGCAATATTTAACATAGTCTTTCCTACATAGTGTTGTAGATCAATGAAGATAACGTGTCCTTCTGACATAATTTAGTAAGTAACGAAATATTATCTTTAGAAGATAATATTGTCTTTCAGTTCATTATGTAATCATTGCATGGATAAATTATGAATAAATCTATAGAAAAGCTATGAATAACGATAGATAGGATGTAATAAGATGTTATGCAATAGGAAAAGTGGGAACAATTTGAGACCTGTTGAGTTATTTGCATTAAGTTTTTGAAACAGGAAGTATTGGTGCATATGACGGTTTTATTTTCTTATTCCGGTAAAACACGTGCTCACTGACGGAAATGAGGGAGCACCTGCTGGACGCGACCTGAAAACGAACGAATTAAATCAACATATCGCTGCTTCAATACCTCTCCAACACAAAATGTGTTCTTCTGAAAATGTCTTTGAAGAAGAAGAAATGCCTTCACGAAATGGTAAATAGAAATTATATTATTTTGACATAAACTTGACATATATTATTACAACATAAATATATTTGACATTTGGTGATACTGAGCAAGAGATATAAAGACCTGATTCGATGTTACATGACGCCGCCTGAAAGCTGAACCCGGGAGTGCATGCAAGAAGTAGACTCACGCCAGTGCCGGCAATGTATCTCACAGATGTAGCTACAACGTTTTGTAAATGCGAATGATTTGAAGCTCCATTTACTAAAATACATATTTTATTCAGTTTTTACACGTCCCTCAATGCAATTGTTAATGAATCTTACACTGCAGAATTCTTGTTTGAATAGTTATGGTGAGAAAGGTCAAATTGACAAAGGACACGCAAAAATCATTAAAATAATATTATCCTATTAAATGATATCAAATACAATTTCCTCAAATTATTTTTTCATGATATAAAACAAATATATTTTTACGTTTTCACAAATATATTTAGATAATCTTTGTCTTTTTTCTATTTTGCAAAGTTCTCATTTTTTCATGTCCCTACAGACGTCTCCTGTGCCTCCTTTCTCTTTGGTAAGAAATTGTGATAGTCGATTGTAGATAAGACAAATTATTATATTTTCTGAATAGGTACTTGTCATAGACACGGCTGCAAATAATGACATGATACATATCGCTTAGGCCAGGAGCTCACCATGCACTGGCGCCATTGCACCCCACGTATATGACAGATATCGCGCAGCGCAGCGATCAAGTTTCAACATGCTCACGGCAAATGATTCAGGTAAAGGATAAAAGTAAAAGGCCAGGCGATCTCAGAAAAGTAGAATGAAGGAATACATAAAATTCCAGACGGCGAATACATCGCAATAATTTAGGAACACAAAATTGCCGAGGCTTGGATCTCACAGATCTATTGCGAGCACTCCGGGTTAAAATGATTGGTGTGGTTTGAAGCATAACATTGTAGAAATCATTAACAGTTGCTAGGGGAAATACTGGCAGGGGAAAAATAAGTTTTGCAATAGTTTAAAAGTTTGTTCTGGCAATTGAAATGCATTTGTCACGTCCTTGATGGATTATGGAGAAAGCATTACTAAGCGCCTTGCATGAGTTCTGTTAATTAGAAATAACAATTATTTTATAACAGTTAATAGTAATAATAATAATAATAGTAATAATAATAATAATAATAATAATAATAATAATAATAAAATGATAATGAAACAAAATATATTCGATTCTCTGAGGTTGATGGCTGGTGCAGTCAATTATTTGTACAGTAAAACATCATTCGTAACATTAATTCTGCTAAGTAGATATGGGATACCCACGATAGTTGGCAATTTCAAAACGAGAAACAATTCCCACGGAATAATGTAAATATCGATAATCCCAATGATTCTTCGAAAGTGACTTAGAGTCCTTTCCCTTTCCCACTTACTCTCAGATCGAGTATTGTCCTCCCTTTTGAACAGGCACTTACCAGACGCCATTTTTGCGAGGCAACCTCCACACGTTAGCCGCCACCCACTTCCTGTCTCCATCACCATCCACACAATTCCCTTGGCACTGCCACCGCCGCTTCAACCCCCCTTCCCTGTCACGCCACCTTCTAGTATCCCTTTTCTCCGGGAGAGGTGGCTCAGGGCGTCACCTGATGTCTCTGCAGTCCCTCTGACCGGGCGGATTTGGATTTGAGTAGCGACAATGGCAGCATTTTCGACACTAGCTTGTCAGCGAGGTCGAATGCAGTAGTGTTTGGAAGATATTTCTAGAGGCCGGCTGCTCAGATCGGCAGTTTTTACCGTGGTTTCTCCGATCAACATGAGGCAAATGCTGGAGCAATACCCTAACAAACGGGCAACGGGTCATGCGCGATCTTTCCTACCTCTTCCTTGTCCCATCTCTCCCCTTACACGCACACTTACACTAATTGCACTACACTACCACACATGCCGGGAGATTTGTCGGGAGTTTAGAGTTTGTTCCGGCTGGGGCGGTGCCCGCTGCTGGGAGATGCCTGGACGGGAAAAACCCCGCTAGCCGACAGTGGGTCGGCGCCGGCTCTCGCCATCCAGTGGGGGAAGACCACTGTCACTTCCAGAGAAAAAAATCACTACACTTACGGGACTAATGACCCTAGTAGTTGACGCGCTCGGAATCATTAACAATCAATCAATCTACTATCCGTTCTACGGGTGGTAGAAGGCCATCCTCACAGCCTCCACCATCACCGTGCCCAACCCTCCATCACCACCGCTGGCTTCCCCGCCGCCATGTCCGCCCCCACCGCCCCCACCCCGCCGCCAGGGAGCCGGAAGGCGAAGTTGGGCGCGGAGGCGGCTGTATCGAGTGCGGGGCGACAGTGGTGCCAGCGTGGGCGCGTGAAATACGGGGAGAGCGCGCGGGCTAATGAGAGCCCGCGCCGCGTGGCGCCGCTGGTGCCCTGGTGCGCCGCCGCGCCGCACCACCCGCCCGCCCACCGGCCTGATTAATGGAGGCCCCGCGCGGACATGAATTCCAATCCGTGAGGACAGCCGAGCCCTCCCGCCTCCGCGGCAGCTGGAAAGAGAACGCGGAGAGGCTAGCAGCTCCGAAGCCACCGGCCTCCCACACTTCTCATAAGGATACTCTGGTTGATCTCTTAGCGTTTAAGAGATTCAATTTTTCCTTTGTGATGAATTGAGTTTGGAGGAATCTGATAGTAAACTTATTTTTAAACTCACTCTCGAGTCACCATATGGCAAGAGGTCTTACTTGAGGATATGGCTGAGACAGCCCTTTAAAGACGTAGAATGGAACCATTCACTAGCAGAACATAACATATCAGAATTTGTCCTATTTTGAAATAAGGATCAGTTGCGAACCAATTTGCCTTTTTGACTCATTATTCATTACTAAACTTTTCTTGGGACAAGTAGATAGGGTTATTACTATTTTCAATTTAGACATTCAAAATACAAAAGAGTGAAGTTCACAAATGTTGCCTGTTTCGGTAGTAAGAGACTCCCAAACACTGTTGGATATTTTTAAACCAAGGTCGGCGACAATCATGGTATAGGGCGCAATGTTTTCTTTGTTGTATACAATACGTAACTGAGAAGGGACGTTGAAAGGCAACATCAATTTTGTCCCCATAATTAAGGCGTTCAGACGGTGAAAGGCAATATCAATTTTCTCTCCACAATTAAGGCATTTAGAGCACAAGGAAATCAAGTCACGTTAGTAAACTTGAGTGAAAAATAGGCGTAAAGGTTTTACGGAACATTTGATTTCAGTTTGTCATCTTGTTTGGGTGTTTTAAAATAGTTTTTTTACAGTACGTGAACATCCATTTTTTAAGCTCTAAAAGGAGCTTTTTATAGAAATTTTAAATACGAAATGTGTCCAAAGTGACCGACGGTGAACTTAAGTCTTTTGTACACTGAATGCCTAAATTGCAAATAATAATAATAACTCTTATAATAAAAAATAATAATTATGTTCAACATATTCAGTAATATACCGTTGACAAAATAAAATAATCGATTACTAACAGTTTCATTGATTTAAATGATGCTGTATCTGATGATTATTTTAAAGTTATTGGATCTAAAACCTGCGTATGTATTACATATTGAAACTATCAAAATAAGAACATATGTTTGAATTTTTACACCTTTCAAAGTGATGCAGATGAAAATGGATTAAATGTTTTTCATATTCAAAAGTGTGTACATTGCTTTAATCTTGGAATTATAGTACAGTTAAGACGTCCTCTAAGTACTATGTGTTCTTATTCCGGTGCTTGTTGACCTACCGATTGCAATCTTCAGAAGGTCAATAGAATCTTTCAAAAATCTGCCAACTTCGTTGCTTTTAGAGTGACGTTACACGAGAAACGCATGTACGGAGTACTATCGTATACAGCTCACTCCGTAGCAAAGTCGATCAATGAATTTATAGAAAGTGTCGTCTCACTAAAGCTCAAGGTGGTATAGGTATTGAATGTGTCCAATTATAAGCCAGCGAAGGCTATTCGATTTTACCTATTTGTATATTACCAATGTGTATTTGAATTATTACTCATTTCAATTTGTGTACGCTTTTCTTGTATCAAAACTTTATCGTAGAACTCCAGTCCCCAGAACGCCTCTTAGATTTGTCAGTATTTGCATCGATTTCTTAACGCCATGTGAACAGTGCAGTGGCGCTGAGAATGGGGAAACTGTTTCCAAAGTCATTGGTCTATCGTAAACTCTGCTTTCAAGACAAGCGATTCATTCGACATAGCTCTTATTTAATCTAAAATATAAGTAAAGGATCTGATATGAACCTTAATTGTATTCGATGTTTAGGATAACCAACTTACTGAATTGATGCTCAAAGTTTTAGCGGTCGTACGGCAGTTTCAGCAAAATTTCGCATTCAAATATAACACACTCCGGTGAATTCACTTGCTCTGAAATCACAGAATATAGTCAATTCCTGTTCTTCATTTTTACTACAAGTATTTAATATTTTAAAAATTAAATAAGAAAATCATCAGCATATGTTTATTGCTCATACATTTAACCCGATTATGACAGTGAACATTTTCAATAACACTTCTCTAGTATGAATATGATTGTTCGCTAATTTCATACATCACTTCAATAATACAGTATTATCTTTGTTGCAAAATTTTGCGGGTACGAGTAATAAGACACGATTACATTGGCTAATTCGTTTCGGGCAGAACTAGAACAAGTTAATCTCTAATTCCCATTTCCTAATTCCTCTCTTGCTCTTCACCTGGTCACTGCTGAATTGCAGTTTGTCGCGAATGTAAGAGAGAAATGGACATAATCGAGGTCTGCCGGCAGATAGTTGCTTAAGAGAACCACTA
>BLKR01006856.1:0-48684 GCA_011170035.1 Teleogryllus occipitalis | reverse complement strand
AGGAGAATGAGGAGGATGAGGAGAATGAGGAGGATGAGGAGAATGAGGAGGATGAGGAGAATGAGGAGGATGAGGAGGATGAGGAGGAGGAGGATGAGGAGGAGGAGGATGAGGATGAGGATGAGGATGAGGATGATGATGAGGATGATGATGATGATGAGGAGGATGATGAGGATGAGGATGAGGAGGATGATGAGGATGAGGATGAGGATGATGATGATGATGAGGATGAGGATGAGGATGAGGATGAGGATGAGGATGAGGATGAGGATAAGGATGAGGATGTTGTGAATGACAAGTGAATTCACTGTTAACTTGTGAGAACCGTGGCAATTGCGTTTCACAATCGTATTAGTTATCACTAGTAGTTACAAGTGAATGCCTAGTAGTTCACAAGTGAAATTCTACAAGAAACAAGTGTTTCTGTTTCTCAGAACCTACTAGTAATCAAATACAATAGTAAATGAGCAGTGTTTTGTGACAAGCCTACAGATACGTGTAAGATAGACGATTTACGATTACAAGTGACGATATTTTTTATACTTGTGTGCTCACAGGTTTAGAATTAAAAATAGACGTTTTATAAGTGTTATTAGTGATATATAGTAATAATGTTAAGTGATACGGACGAAGACATTTCCGTTATAAATTCGATTTTTCGCGGGCGCAGACGCAAGAAAGTATATAGGAAGAGAATTAACATGGACTTTCCGTCATTCATGGAATTCAACGAGAGGTTTCGCATGTCTCCTTCGAAAATGCAGGAGCTCCTTAACCTCATTGGAGCGAACTTAGCAAGTGAAACGAGGAGAAGTGCTGCAATGTCGCCCAAAGAAAAACTGTGTGTTGCATTGCACTGGCTTGGCACTGGAAGCCAATTCCATGCAGTAGGGGACATGCATAATGTGTCCAAAGCCAGTGTGTGTAGGGCTGTAAAAAGTGTGGTAGACGGAATCAATTTAACAGTTTTCCCGAATGTTGTGGATTGGCCACCAAATTGTGCCAATGTGGCCATTGATTTTCATGCCATATCAGGCATGCCTCATGTGTGTGGGGTAGTTGATGGGACACTAATAAATATTGATGCCCCTCACACACATGAACAGTTTGTTGATCGCTATGGAAAGCATTCAATAAATGCAATGGTGGTATGTGGGCCACAATTACAATTTTTTTATGTTTCTGCCAACTGGCCAGGCAGCACACATGATGCACGTGTGCTACGAAACAGTAGCCTGTGCCGCAGGATGGACGAGGGGTGGCGTCCTTTCCCCGGTGCAGTGCTGTTGGGGAATTCAGCCTATGCGTTAAAGCCATGGCTTATTCCCCCTCAAACACGAGGTGCAAATGCAGGAGCTGTTGCACAGTTTAGCCGTGCTCACAGGAAAACAAGGAGGTTGGTGGAAAACTCCTTGGGAATTTTGGAAGAAAAGTTTCCGTGCCTGATCTACCTGAGGGTTAACCCCGTATATGCAGCAAATATATTCAAATGTTGTGCTGCACTATGCAACTTTGCAAGAGACATCGATGGGATAATTCATGAGCATGACAGGGATGACATGGAAGAAGAGGAGCAGCCAGAGGAAGAGGAGGAGGAGGAGGAGGAGGAGGAGGAGGAACAGGAAGAAGCAACACCTGTAGCAAGGAGGAGACTGTTTGAAATAATAAACCATTTCAATTAAAAATATTGTGTATTATCTTAAATTTTTTTAAATTAAAAAGGCTTTGCCCAAATTCTGTTGCAATACCCATTTCTTCTTCCAACTTCCTAATTTCAAGCTTTAATTTGTGATTCTGTAACGTAATCTTTTCGTTTTTTAAAATTTCTCTTTGGATTTTAATGTTTAAATGCTCATTCATCAGCTTAACTTGTTGTTTTTTACTCTCCATGTATTCCTCATGGAGGATATTTCTTCTCTCTGCAAATATTTAAAAAAAATGTAAATTAATTCACAAAAAGTATATAAAAATACAGGACATTTTTTTTAGACACCACCAGTAAAGTCATTTGCTTTCAGGGCATTCAGACAATGCTCAAATGTTTACACAAAACAGCATGAATGCAATCAAGAAAACAAAATGTCAGTTCTTAATGCAAAATAGTTTACAATTAAATGACAAATTTAATAAAGTCATCGAGGCTGACTACAAGGTAGTGTATGACATATATGGTACAAGTTGCTTTATGGTGCATTTTGCTTCGAGGATTGTGCAACTCAGCCAACTGTCATATCACAACCTTTTGCTTGCAAAATAAAATTATTATAAAATTATCTTTCCTTACTTGATCCATGGGGAGAAAATTCTGAAGCTATTGCTCGCTTCATTGAAGTTTTACGTGTCTTCTCACCTTCTTCTGAAATCAGAACAATAACGCTATTGGTGAACTTAAATAATACGAAAGAAATGCATAAATCTAGGATGTGTAATTTCATTACAATTTGTGCACGAGTTTTCATTCTCGTTTATCAATATGTTTGCTTCAGTAAATATTTTTTTAAAATATAAATTAAAACAAATTTATCTCCACATAGGGTATATTATACACTATGTATATATTATTAAAACAAAATTGCATATAATTCTGTCTCGAAACGACTAGTTTATTGTAAACATCACAATGGTTTCTACTGAAAAATTATTTTTCAGGGAAGCTTACATCAAACATTAATGATAAATGAGTGGGGACCTTTCTTTAATTTTTCCCCCCTTCTAACGAGTATTACACACATTCTAGAGGAACAAGAATTTAATTTTACTGTAGCAGAAACATCACCCAAAAAAATAAATATTATCTGGTTTTAAAACATTACAAGAGTTATAAAGAACTAAGGAAAATTGCTTTGAGTAAATTAGGTACATACATAGTCATTTCAAAATGTGAAGCCGACTTACCCAAACGTTCATCTCTAATCTCTCTTCCCTTTCAACTGCCTCTTCATCTGTAAGATGTTGAAAAAGTTACATTTGATATATAAATGTCAAATCATACATTACATTCTTGTATTTTAATGTTTTAAATATGGCTATTGTGATTTATTTGTGCAATTTTAGTCATTCCTTTGCTTACCAGAATCAACATTGAGAGTTGCCCAACAGGTACTCGCTACTGGTACTGATACTGGTCCTGAAAATTTGAATCAATTTACACTAACAATCTGTTCTACAAAATATATATATATATATTAGAAAATTAACACAATTAGAACTTACGTGGGTCTTCCCAAGTCTCTGATACACCCAGACTTGAAATTGAGGGGCTTTCACGCCCAACAATATCGAGGACAATGTGGTCCAGATCCGTTAATTTCCTTTCAACACCACCAGCAGAACCAGTCTTCCTTGCATTATCAATTTCAGCCTGAAATATTAATAGTTCATATTATGACTTATTAATAGTTCATATGAAAACTTTTCAATACAATCCATATACAAGGATGCTCATATTTTTAAAAGTAATATTAAAAACTTACCATGGTTGCTCTTTTGATATAGGGCCAAAACGTGTCCCTCACGTAGGTTCGGTCCTTGTTGGCCGGAATCACTCCAAGAGACAATGCCGCCTCATGGACCTCGCTCCATTTTTGTAATTTGTCTCCCTTGGTGAGCCTATCGGAAAAGGCTCCGAACAGAACAGCCTTGCTCTCCCTAATTTTTTCTAACACGTACATTTTGTTGCCTGATGCCATAGAGGAACAATGAAAGAAATAAAGAAAAATAAAAAATAAAGTAAGAATAAAATACTAAAGTAAGAATATGTAAGAAGTAGAAGAGAAATCGCTGGAAAATGGAGTAATTTTAAAATGAAAACAAATTATCTATAAAAAGTCTGAAATTGAAGTAAAAAGAAAGGGCAGAAAGTAAAAAAAGAAATAGAATTGATAGTAAAAATAAAGAATACACCAAACAACTTCAGACAACAAAACGCACGCACGCAAAACCAAAAACGCTACACGGACACGAAACGAAAACACCACGAAAACAGGCAGACAGTTGACTCAACTCCAAAGAACGCGAAAACGCGCATTTCAGTTCAAATTGAATTGCATTGTGGGTAATTCACTTGTGGGCATTCCACAGGGCATTCACTAGTATCCACAAGTGCTGTAAATTCTTTGTGAAACTGAGGTAAAGTGCTTTTTGAGAGTTTTTTCTATCTTCAGTTATTGTATTGTGTGTTTCTTCCCATTGCCCACAAATGATCAGAAGGGCAAAATGTATTGTCCACTGTAACCTTTACTAGTTATATATTATTTCATTTACTGATTCTATTTTTATTTATTTTGTGAAGGTTTACAACTGGGGATCATACAATCCCCAGATGCTGCGCACCCCGGTGTCTACTTCCTTAATGGTAGAAGACAATGTTGTTGTAGAAGTAGTAGAGACGGGAACAGCCATTGAAACTCCCAATTCGGTCCCAAAAAGGGCCAGAAATGTAAGCAGGAGGAGGCCCACGTTGCCAAAGACCTTGATGGAGCGCTTGCATGAAAAAAAATTGAAGCGATAGAGCTTCAAATGAAGTTCTCAAAAGAGGAGAGAGAGGCAGCAAAAGAAGCGCATATCATGGACATGGAGCTGAAGAAAGAAAAGCTGTGACAAGAGAAAATAAGGACAAGAATGTTAATGAAAGAGATGAGAAAATGTAATAGTAAAATGTAAGAAAAGGTAATAATAAATTCATTAAATTTACTGTGTGTTATTTTTTTGCATGATCGTTACAACCATAAAAAGATGAATGTCACTTTAGAAATGTTAGAAATTTTGTTGTTCTGTAAAGCAGTGGCTTGGAGTTTGACTACCATTCTACTCTATTCCTGAAAAATAACCAGTATGGTTAGTTTTAAATTCTAGGGAAAATGTTCTTGTCTGTATAATTTGGAAAGCCAGCTAAAAATAGTTCGATAATCTAAAAAAGCATTTCCAAGGTATTAAAATTCTGGTAAGATGTAAAATCTAATATATGGTTGTTACATTAAACACATCCACATGGATGAAAAAGAAATTGAGTCATCCGTAGTTATGTACCTGATGAAGTGATCATACTTTACAAAGAAAGTGCATTGTTCTGCTATATAAATGATTTTTAAGATTTGTGTTGATCTGGACACTGAACCAGATGTCATTAATCTTACAATACCTGCAATTAAGAAAAAGTTTATGAATATATTCTAGTATTTATTCTGTTTTTTAGTTTCAAAATTAGTATGAAAGTTCATTGGTCACAATTCAGACTGCATGTAGCAAAGACAAGAGGCATATTAATTCAAACTCATAATAATGGTAACAAATAAAATTTATTGCTGGAATTCAAAAGGGTAAACATTATATATGGTGTAGGAAGGGAAGAGAACTATTTCACCTGGTGGCAAGCAAATGACCATCCCATTATTTACTCTTAAGTACCCTGGAACACCAGTCAGGAATGTGCTATAGGTACAAGACCCATAACATATGACGATGAGGCAACAAAAATGTTGAGATAGCACCTCCTAACAAACTGAAAATAATACAGTGTATTATTGAACCAGATCATTGAAAATAGACTATACACTTTCAAAATCATTTGAATAAGACAATTACATTTACCTTCCAAAATAGTTTGTTATGAGAGACTGCCGAGCAGCATCATTTGCAGCTCCTCTCTTATCTCGATGAACAGTTATTTGTCCTTCCAATAGAAGTTGGGGCCAAGGAACAGGTAGAACAAGGTCTGGGTCATCAGGTGGATCTTGTTCTCCCTGCTGGCGTAGGATGTGGACTACTGCAGTAGCCACTATTACAGGAAAAATATTTTTTAACTTCAGTCTTATGCCTAGAGCGAGAAGAGGAAATCGCCTCTTCCAAATACCAAACAGGCGCTCCACTACATTTCGGGAGCGAATCTGTGACTCATTATACAAATTTTCAGCTGGGCTGCGAGGATTTTCAAGAGGGGCCATCATGTATGGGGTCATCAACCAACAAAACACCATCCCCATGTTCTCCACTCTCAAACATTGCTCGCTGTGAACAATTACTAAAAATTGTGCTGTCGTGAGCAGACCCAGGCCATCGGGCTACAATGTCTGTGAACTCTATATTAGAATTACATATGGCCTGTACGTTCAACGAAAAATAATTCTTCCTATTTCGGAAGAGCTCAGCATTTTCTCCCCCTGCACATAAAAATCAAACCCATGGGTTTCAGTGAAAACAGCACAATAATATAAATTATTGGAATATATTTTAGCAAAGACCTTCATTACCAGGAGAAGAAATCCTAACATGAGTGCAGTCCATTGCACCAATAGCTTTGGGAAATCTTGCTATTTTATAAAAATTTAGCTGTTCCCGATTTATTTCCTCCACTCCGTGGGGGAAAGTAATAAATTCCTCTCGTAAGGAGGCAATGGCAACACTAACTCTGGATGATCCTGTGCATTGTTGATTTGCTTGCTCCCATGTAGTCACCCATGGTTAGTTGAATACATCCAGTGGCATAAAACCTTAGGGTAGTCAGCAGCTGGACCATCGGTGATACAGAAGCATTCCTAGAAGAGAAACGGTAAGAAGTCAATAAAAACAAACTACAAATGTCTACATAGGAATCAAATTTGCCTGTTTGTAACCTTATTATTACTTACATAACCACATTTTCTAAGCATGTTCCTCAAAATCTTTTACATAATTACATTACTTTAATAATAATAATGCAATAATAATAATAATAATAATAATAATAATAATAATAATAATAATAATGCAATTATAAAACAAAATTAGTACATTTTATGTCAATAGTTACTAGCATATACATAGTTACTAGCATATTATATAACTTATAATAAGTTTTATTTGATTTGTAATGATCATACCTGTCAGAAGAATATTCCAAATCACTTTCAATTCTTCCAAGTAGGAACAGTGCTGACGCTTTGGACAAACGGACCCTCGTGACAAAATCCCGATCATCATAGTTCGAAAACCAATCCATTCTCTCCCTTATCCATCTTGGTCTTCGCACAGGATGATAATATTCATCGTCGCTGGAATCATCTTCAAATGCCATCATTTGCAATCGTCACGCCATAACACTTCGCTGGTATACACACGCGCGTCGGAAACTGAACTTACTCTGCAGATAAATACTGTTACTCGACGGAACTTGGCGGGGTAAAATTACTCTCGAAATTACTCTGGAGTAAGGACTTTAATCTCGAGTAAAGTGTTGGTGAAACGCTCCAACAAGTTACTCTGGAGTAAACAGAGTTTACTCCAGAGTAAACTCTTACTCCTTGTTTGGTGAAACCGGGCCTAAGAGTAGTAGGAGTAGCGGCAGGTGCAGTAGCAGTAGCAGTATAAATAATGTAACAACCATAACATTCTACACAGCTTCAACACAAGTAGAAATCAAATATCAGAAATTAGTAGTCAGAGTAGAGAGGCATTTAGTTCTGTAATTAAGCAGGAGTTTAGAACACACACCAAGTTTTATATGATTGATCCAAATGCAAAACGGAAGTCATTAAAACCGAAAAATATAAGAGAAAAATAATGGAGAGTATAATATCTTTAATACAGAAATAATACCAGCTGCATGAGAACAGAAGAAAACACTGGAAGAACTTCATCAAAGAGTATACTGTTGTGCAGCTATATTTCTGAATCTATCAAGATCAACACAGGACACGACACTGATGTTAACTTAAAAAATAATCACATGAAAGATAAAAAATCCCATTTGGCAAGTCAGAATATAAAACCATATTAGTCTGCTGAGGGAGAAGCTTGGAAGATTTACACAATATAAGAGGGGATTAAGAACCAAGAAGCTCAAGAAACGAGTCCTTGAATGTATCAAACCAGTTACACTGAGCAACTGTCAGAGAGGGTCTTAATGAAAATAATAGATAAGCACACTCAACAGCTAGCTGTTTATTCCAAAGGACTCCAAAGGTACAAGATAACTGCTATTCAAAAAAGGCAAAACGCAGAGTTTTAGAACCAGAAGTTATTTTACAGAAAACTTCAAATTGGCACTCAATATAAACACATAGAGGAAATAACATAAATACTGTTCGAATTGAACAACCATATACCAACTCTTGGTCCAGTATCTGGGAATAGCTGCTCATCAGGACCCAAACAGCTTCATACTAGCGGCTGAGAGAAAAAGAATGGAAAAGATTGGAAGAATAGTAACTGTGCATATTAATGAAGAAAATGTAAGACAAATAATAAAGTACTTCTTACAACCATTGAATCCACAAATAATTCCTCTCCTGGGCCAGATAATATTCCGAATATCCTCATCAAAAATCTCCCCATACTTGGAAAGAAAGTTTTACTTGACATACATAACTATATTTGGAAGAAAAGAGTATTTTCCGAGATCTGGCAGATGGCCATAATAACCTCGTAAAGACCCATCCAAACCTGATAACTACCGTCCCATATCACTTACATGTAACGTGCAAAATACTTGAGAAAATTATCAATAAACACCTCAGATGGTTCCCTGATACTCAGAAAATCATAAATGATAATCAATTCGGCTTTCAATCTGGACATTCCACTACGTCACATCAAATAAGCGTTGATAGTCATATTCAAGAGTCTTTCATGAACAATCAACATGTAATTGCGGTTAGTCTAGATATAGAGAAAGCGTACGACATGGTATGGAAAAGACGGATCTTGAAGATTTTGCAGATAATAGGAATAAAAAGAAATGTGTATGATTTTATAAAACAATTTACTCTTTATCGCAGACTACAAGTCAGGATCAATGGTCAACTCTCAGATATAAAGCAGATTGAAAATCGTATACCTCAAGGGTCCGTGCTAAGTGCGACTCTCTTCCTATTAGCAATTAATGATACAGACAAGGAGGTTCTCCAGTTATCACTAGAAAATATGCAGATGACATAACTGTACTATGCAAAGGGAAATCTCTCCTGTCTACTCAAAAGATCATGCAAAAAGCCTTTAACTCAATTTTTGAGTGGTCTATGATCACAGGGTTTAAATTTTCCACCAAGAAAACAGCATGCATGATTGTTTTTTTTTTGTTTTTTTTTTTCAAAGATAGCTGATACAGTATCCCCTAAACTCCAGCTTGGAAATCAACCTCTTCAATCTATATATATAAAAGAAAGTCGTGTTAGTTACACTATTTATAACTCAAGAACGGCTGTACCGATTTGGCTGAAAATTGGTGAGCAGGAAGCTTAGAGCCAGGAGACGGACATAGGATACTGTTTATCCCGTTCGACGGCGTTCCTGTGTGATAACGCACGTTTTTGCACGTTTTCGCACGTTTTCGCGTGATTTCGCATGTTAGCGGTCATTGTTGCCTGTTGTAACCCATTGTTGTAACGCCGCACTGATAACAGAAGGCGATAATGATAGCCGCCTTTCGTTCGCCGTTATATCTATATATAGTCGTGTTAGTTGCACTATTTATAACTCAAGAACGGCTGTACCGATTTGGCTGAAAATTGGTGAGCAGGAAGCTTAGAGCCAGGAGATGGACATAGGATACTGTTTATCCCGTTCGACAGCGTTCCTGTGTGAGAACGCACGTTTTTGCACGTTTTCGCACGTTTTCGCGTGATTTCGCATGTTTTCGCGTGATTTCGCACGTTTTCGCGTGATTTCGCGGGTTTTCGCACCTTTTCGAGGGTTTTCGCACGTTTTCATGCGTTTTCGCACGTTTTCACGCGTTTTCGTATGTTTGGGCGGAACGGAGTTCTCTGTTAAGGCGGAACAGAGTTCGCCGGGTCAGCTAGTATATATATATATATATATATATATATATATATATATATATATATATATATATATATATATATATATGTATATATATAAATTTGTTGATTTGAAGATACACAAGAATGGTGATTGAGCACATATTCGGTTACAGGTAATGCACAACATTCAAATTATTACGTTTTAAAACGTTGAATTAAACATAGTTTATTTTGTATCAGACACGTGTAACTTTAGCAAAAATGCAGTGCATACTCAAAGCAAACAGTTTCAACCACACGTTTTTCACTCGCTCTAACAAAATGAACAACATGATTCTCTCGTGTTTTCACATGTTTACATTTCATTGAAATGAGTTTTTGTGATAAGCGTGTAGTTTTATGGAGACAAAAAATTATTACAACTAATCGTTTATTTGATTTTTTTAAAATTTGGATTTATAACATTTCTGAATTACGGCATTCACTCATTCATAAATATTTTAAAAAACACTTTTCAAACAAACTATAATTCAAATCACGGACATTTTCAGAACACAACCTTCACTGCAATGGGCTACGAAGGATATGACGATGAATTAATTGTCCAGAATATTAAAAATAAATATTTTGCTTTAAACTGTGAGGTCAGTTGGTAATGTAGTACCTAATTAAGCTTTTCATCAGCTTAGGTGTACTATTTTGTTTCCGTAAACATTAATCTTTTCTGCCTGTAGATGTATTGTAACCGTCACGTACCCATCTCCTGATTGGTAGTACGCCGAATTACTAAAGTAAATCTATCATTTACTTATTTCGTGACGTGTGGTTACACCGTCACGCAAACCTGGGAATACCTCAATTAATGGATAAAATTCCCTATCGGTGGTGAGTTCGTCTTTGCTAAACTAATGATCATATAACAAGCAAACACAATTTTGTAGTTTTAAATAACAGATAACATGTATTCTAACGAATGAAATTCTCTGTACAATGGAGTTCACATATCTTCCTATGTTCTCACTTTTTTGTTAAACTATGGTAGCTAGTTCCCTACCTAAACTGCAGTTTTCACTAAAGCGATAATAACTTTGATCCCCGTTTACAAGAAACAAGCAACAAATACATATGTACCCTTCACAAAAATATCACTTATGAGACACACAAATCACAGTTCAAATACTCATCCTGCAAAAAAAAAAAAAAACATACAAACAATACTCAAAATTCTCTAATACCTTTTAAATCATTAATAATGTTACACTTAATATTCGCATTTGACATTCGGCTTCTACGTAGCCTTTCAGTGCGAAATTTTGTTTTATAACGTCTTTTGACTGTCCATGAAGTAATACTTTAAAAGAAATAATTGAACGGCTTTCACTCCTGTTCAAAATTTCACACAGGCAATTTCTCTCAAATGGTTTGAAACAGCATTAAATCAATTACATATGAATCTAGATAAATGATTATGTACAAGAACAACTTTTATCATTAAACACAAGGATTACTCTGATCTGATTCCTCTTACGACAGTAGAAAAGAAATGAATTTACAGGCTAGCAAGACCAATGTTCAATGAAACTTGCCCGATCAACGTCTGTTATTGAGGGAAGCTCACATTGCAACGTTTTAGCTAGTACAATTATAATTCTATCTTAGAAGTTTTCCAGACTGAAATTTAATGAATGTTCTCTCTGTTTTTATGTGACTCACGACCGGCGAATTCCCCAAGCTGGTCCCGCGCTGTGTAGTCGGCTGCCGAGCGATGCTCACGCCTCAAGGTCGTCGTTCTTCTGCAACGGTCCGTACGCTGCCTGTCGCGTCGAAATCTGAATATTTCCGAGCGCCGTCTCCTCGTTGTTCAGCGAAGTTTTACCACAGCTTTCACAGAGGCGATGGTCGCATCAGAATGCGAGTCCGAAACTCCAAGTTATGACTTCGTAATAGCAAAAGTCAAGCTAGTTGTTGGATAAACCATACTTCTAAGAATTCTCAAAATTCTATAATAGGATTTCCAAAACGAAATTCCAAAAATAAAATAAAATAAAATAAGATAAAATAAAATAAAAGCTTTTATTAAAGCTTTTACATTCCGGTATCTTCCGCGTGTCCCTCGTCGACTGTGTGGTGTACCTGTAGCCTTCCGTTCACCTCGGCGACTCGAACAAGAAAAAAAACGAGCTCTTCAGACACAAGTTCATGCCGCGTCCGTATTTCCACAAAAGTTTCTGATTGGCTATAGTCCGAGTGCGTTCAGAAATCTTTTTCTGGCTGACGCCATCTCTTCGCCACTATAGAAACTACGTGTAGGGCATGATGTCGGGTATTATCGCTTCTATTTTTTGTTGGTCATAAATGTAGCCGACGACAAGCGGTTACAGTATATACACCCAATGAAAAATTTAGCTTCCTACTACATCACTATTGCAGTTCTAATAGTGCTGAAAGCTCTGCTTTAATGACAGCTCTAAAATTGATTCATCAATCGTTGCACTCAAATATAATTGTATTCACAAACTCACTTTCTACAATAAAACTATGCTACAACAAAAATTCAAACTCTGAAATGGCTATCAAGGTTCTGGAGCTACACCACCTTATTCAAACGCTTGGTAAAAAACTTGTTATTTTCTGGATTCCCCTTCATCTAGATATACCATTGACTGCACCAAAAAGTCATGTTCCAACATCACTAGTCGACCTCCAGTCAGTGAAAAATGTACATAATATAGCATATACAACGAGTGATATCTGGAAATACTTGCATGGAAAAATGAAAACCAAATGGAGACAAGAGTGGAAGATTTGTAAGGCTAGCAGTCTTCATAAGAAGATAGAAAACTTCTACAACCTGCAAACTTAAAAAAAATATGCTGTAAAAATCAAGTTACAATCACCAGAATTAGATCAGAACACACAAAACTTACTCACTTCCACCTATTAAACAAGAATACTCCCCCAATTTGCAATATATGTAATGTACAAATAACAATATTACACATTCAGGAATGTCCTAAGTACAACCAATCATGCCAATCAATCTTACAGAACTTTAATGTTGATAATTTACTTCATTCAAGCACCCAACAAGAAAAAATTATAAAATTTTGTAAATCAATTAATGTCTCTAATGAACTGTAATACCATTTCTTTTTTTAAGTGTATGTATTGTGTATATTATCATAACATGTGAAATATTTCCGAGCACTGGTGCAATGTAAACTGTAATTCACTGAACTAAAATGTAAAAATGTAAAGAAGTATGTAACCATGCTATGAAAACCCCTTATTGTAAACTTACTAAATAGTTGCTAATAACCTCGCAGTTGATGCGACTATAAATAAATTTAATAAAAAAGAAATAAAGAAAACATCTAACTGGAAAGCGCCTGGACTTTGTCACCTCCAACATTTCTGGTTTAAACACTTCACCTGTACATACATGAACTTTGTAGATTGTTATGATGACATAATTATGTCCCCTGAGAATACACCTGCATTTTATACAACAGGTAAAACACCAAAAGCTAATACCAAAAGCTCAGCCTACTCTAACCCAGATAAACATAGCCCAAAAACATGTCTACCCGCAATGTACAAATGCCTAACAGCCATTATCACAAACAGGATCTAGAAGAGAACAATATAATGACTGAAGAACATAAGGGAAACTATAGGCTTTCAAAAGCATGCAAAGAAAAACTGATAATAGATATGGTTATAGAATCATAAGCAGTGACAAAAAAAAATGAAATATCAGCATGTCGTATATTGATTGCAAAAACGTATTTGACTCTGTCCCTCACACAAATTTAATGGTGAGGTCTTCATATAAAGTGGACACAAAACTAATGAAATTTTTCAAACATATGATGCAGGACTGGAACACCATTCTACACTTTTTTACTGATCATTGCACTCTAATCTCAAGAACCATCCAGATCAGAGGTTTGCAAACATTTTTTTCTTGTAGGCCACATTTAAAATCTTACTGGTTTGGGTGAAAATCTACTGCTATATTTCTACCATTTTCCCAAAATTCGTCAAAAATGTGAAGACTAGATTTAACAATGGAAATTTGCGTGGCGGCTGAGTTCCAATCCTAAATTCGGAAGGTAAAAATAAAAATAATATATTCTCTTGTGTACTATTTATTAAAATATATGATTCCAGAGTTAATAGAATTAATACTAAATATTAAATACATACCGTAACTTCAACAATGCAAATAAACAATTAAAAACAGTCATACTTTTAATGGGTGGGATACACTTGATGGATTGACAGCAAATTGTCAATATTTGGCTCCAGTTTTGAGGAGTAATAGCAAATCTCCCAGTTTAATGTTCAATCTGTTCCCTTTCTTTGTTAATAGGTTTGTAATGACACAAACTTTTTTCGACAAGGTGTGATGAGAGAAACGCTATATAAAGTTTTCTTGCCATTTTTCACAGCCAAGGATATTTTTTCGATATTTCTGCCTGCTGCCAAAATTAATAGCCTTTTCTAAATTTCACATTCAGTTCCTCATTGGTGCTAAGCTCGTGTAGCTCCTCTTGTAATACTACATTCTCCATTTCCGTTTCATCAAATGGATTTAGGATTCATGGTGGTATTTCCATCGACAGAATATTTTCAAATCTATTTTTGAAGTCATTATGCAGGGCATTTAAATGTTGAACGTAGGTCTAAACATCCTCAACTAGATATTCTGCTTGTGACAAGTTTGGAAACTGGGAGAATTCACGCCAACTAATATTTTGCTTCCTAAATTTCGATTTTCCAAAAAAAAAAAAAAAAAAAAAAAAAAAAAAAAAAAAAAAAAAAAAAAAAAAAAAAAAAAAGAAATTGTCATTAAATGTTTTGAACAAATCTGTAAATTCGCGAAGTCTGCTTTCAATTTGATCAGGTTTTCTTTTAAATCTGGATCATTACTTTACAGATACTCTAAAACCGATTTAAAAAGTGAGTAAAATCTTGTTAAACCTGTACCTTTCGACAACCAGCGTACTTCAGTATGCAAGAGAAGTCGTTGGAAGTCATTTTTGTCGCACAAGTGTGCAAATATACGAGTATTCAATGCATTGGTTCTTATTTTGTTAACTGATTTAACCACAAATTGAAGTGATTGGTGCAATCTATCACTCAAATTTTTCGCTACCAGATGTTGTCAGTGGATGTCACAGTGAATTCCAGATAGTCCTGGTATAATTCTTTTTAGATGGCTTATAAACCCACGATGTCGCCCGAACATGGCATGAACTCCATCAGCTGCCACCAAAATAATGTTTGTGAATGGAATCGATTTTAGTCGTTTAGCATTAGCAACTACAAGGGCACTGAAATATGTACTACATTACAAATAGCAAATGGTTCCGGCATATTAGCAATGACAACTGAATCATCCTGTATAATGAAAAAAGAACTAGACAGGCTAATTCATGAAATGAAGATGGTACTTCGATTCAAAACTAAATCACTTTAGATATATTGCATTTTGTGTAAGACAACCAAGCTTCTGTCATTATAAAAATAATGGTATTTATGAAAATATTATTTATTTTTCAAATGTATAATGTATTCAACATTTTTAATTGTTTGGGGTAAAAAATTGGTTGTTTTACATTTCTTTTCAAGTAAAATGTTTTTTGTAGTATGTTTATTATATAAGCATTTCAATGGTAGTATAGAAACCATGACTTAATAGGTAATGTAAACTGCTCTTGCTAAGCAGTGGGATAAGGAACAGCATTTTTGCTTAGTAGAATTGTTATTGACAGCAAACGTTCAGTTGTGGATGATAATTAATAAACGATCTAATATTAATTTGGAAATTAATTTTGTCATGTTTATTTTATTGCAATTTCATGATTAATGTATTTGAAGTGTATGGTTTAATATGGTTAAACATTACATGAATGTCAACAACAGATATTTTGACTTTTCGAAGCAGTTTTTCATTCCCTTTTGTAATTTGTGATACCAAATGGATTTTCGATCACTTTCATATAGATAGATGGAAGAAATATTTCTTTCTGAAGTCACTTTGAGATATCATGTTTTCATATTAGATATTAAGATTTTGATATATGGCTCAGATTTCATGGAAATAATTACAAGAATGTTATGAATGTTTGATGTTTTGATATTTTTTCTAAAATACACAATTGTCAAATTTTATGACAGAATTTTTATTTATTCTCTTAAAAGAAACAAATGTACCATGGTTTTTATGATTTAATTTTAATAATTCTGTATCACTTTATTTTATTGGGTTGTTTGTCATCGTCAATCATCTCCATGTCAGGGTATTCTACATTTCCTACAGAATCCTAAAATAAGTTGTAAATTACGGCAAAAGGGCTGTGCATTAAAAATATAGCGCATCTAATTATTGGAGATAATCTAATGTCATCACCCCTCACTACGGCATAGTCCCCACCACCGTTCAATTTAGTATCACTTACGCCCGTTCGAGCACAGCACTACCGCTAGTCGCGAGAATTATACTTGAATGTTTTTTAACAAGGCATCTCAAGATCACGCGCGAAAGAGGGAGAGGGAAGGCAAACTCCAATAGAGAGCAGCAAAACTTGGAGCTGTGGTGACGTTGTAGCTTCCCAGTGGAGTCTGTTTTCCCTCTTTCGCGCGTGACCTTGGGATGCCACGCTAGAAAAAACAAGTATAACACGTAGTTTGCCAGCCCTGATGACCAGTGGGGGGACACGGTCGTGTTAACGGAACGTCGTGTAACGAACTTCTTCTAAGTAGTATCAATGACGTTCGTATGTGTCGCGGTCGTCGCATACGGAAAGCGTATTGCTCTTCGCCATTGAGTAAAAATGTTCCATGCATATGCTTCGTAGGAAATTCATAATTATTATTTAAATATTTCTTTTGGGAAGAGCAATGGTAATTTGTAAATTGAAAGATACTTTTAAAAACAAAAAAAACATTTTTTTTCCCTTTTCTACTACAAAATTAAATATGGAAATTATAGAAATTTAAATCACACAGTATAAAATGATTCTAAAACAAAATAATAAACATACAAATTCACACTCTGAAAATTAAAAACTTAAATTTATAATAGAAAATAAATATTACAGAACAAACCAAAATTCTATTATTTAATTTACAAATTTAACAAATCAAGTTCAAAACCTAAAAAAATTAAAACCTTGACAAACTTGACATCTTAAAAAACAAATAAACAAGACTGTACTCAAAATTGCAATGAAATAAGTTACAACAAAATGTTTAATAAAGAATGAACACAATATAAAAAGTCACAAGAATAAAAGGAGACTAAAATTAATATCAGTAATTAACCACACTCATTGAAAATGCAATTGAACGTAATTGGTAATATTTTGAACTTTCTCATTGCATTATGACATTCAGGAAGAAATAAGTATCAGTTTTTCTGAATATTTTGCAGGATAAGATGTTCTTGCATTGTTTGGTATAAGAATCAAGAGGGGCCTGAGATTAAGACACATACCACATAATTTCCGGCAAGCAAGCAGAAAAAATTAAATGAAAACTAAAATATACACAAACTAAGAAATCCAATATACAAATAAAACAATGGTGTGTGATCTTTTTGCAACGGAACCGAATACTCATTAACAAAGATGTTATAACATGTAATGTGAGCAAGAAAATGTGGGACTATGAAGATTATTTAAAGATGGATTATTTGGAAGATGGATGATGATGGAAGATTATTTAACCATGGATGTAATCTATGGTATAACTTCATAATATTGGAATAAGATAATTAAAATATATTACACTTTTGTATAGGTATATATATTTCACAGTTTCATATAGGTGTACTATGTATTTTCAATGGCACTTGCATGTATCAGTCAGCATTTCAACATGAAGAAAATATTCAGTGTAAAAAAAAAAAAATAACCACAACCTATCTTCCCTTCTTATTGAAATGATTTTTGAAATGAAGAAACCTTTGTTCATGTTTGAAACTGAAGAATTTTCTACTTTCATTAACATTTTTCACAAATGTGTAATTCATTTTAGTCCTCATAACTTACTTGTCACAAAGCATAAAGTTCCTATTTATTTAATGACGTTCATTTTCAATTTTTTAATTTTACTTATGTTAATTTCATTGGAAATTCAATGTATCCTCTGAATTTAGCAGATTTACAAATTATAATCCTTGTTCTTGAATTAATTTTTTAACATTTAAAAAAAATGTTTTTACTTATTTTCTAGTTTTAATTTTACTAATTGCAATTAATAAATTCTTTGTTTAAGTATTGGAAAAATTTGCTCACTTGTTTTCATAGAGCAAAAATATTTTTTTTTCCTCAAATTCCTCCAACTCCATAAATAAATTAATTCTCAACTCCACTTAAGTATTTTAATCTATTTTCTAGAAACTTTTTCGTACACAAAAATCATACATACAAAAATTGAATGACGAATGCGGGATAGTTTTACATCACCAGTAAGGTAAACACATGCCTGAGCAGCTGGTAAGCTTTGGCATTACTACCCTGAATAGCCAGACATGGAGCCTTAATACGGTCTGAATTAATGGGAACAATTAATGGGAGTGGGAGTGGTGGAATTTAGTTGATGAGAGTGAAAAATTTCATTAGGCAAATCAACAACATGGCGGTCCTCATGAGACATATTTTGTGTTTGCGAAAAGGATAGATCCAAGCATTTCCTTGTCTGTCTCAAATATTTCTCTTTAAAATATTTTGCAACCTGAAATTTTTTTGTAACTGAAAGGGGAATCATTTGTCCTTTGCGATAACCCATTAATCTTTTCAAATTGTATTTTCTAGAGCCAAACTTAAATTTAGAAAGAGCCCCTCACAGTGGGGTGTCTGGTGTATCCAAAGAAGATTGTACCTGACTACTGTTGGTGCCATGACTTTCCTCTTCAAATGTGTCTATTGTGGCCTTCTACATCTTCCTCCATTAGGTCACCTGGAAAAATTTAACATCAATTGTATAGTATTAGAAATTAATTAGAAAAATTAATTTGATATAAGAAATTAATTTAAAATGTCCAATGAGAATGATATATTGTTTGAAAAAAAAATTAAAGATAATTAAATAATAATTTACCTGAATGGGTACTCTCAGATTGAGATGAGGAGATAATTTCCCCAAAGTCACCTGGACCACTTGGTGGATCTGCAATTAAGAAATAATGACACTCTTAAGTTTGATCAATTTATTTTCAATTATAAGTTTTGTTCAGCAGATACATTACCATGGCAAGAAAGGTTAGCAATGCCATTGTAATAAGAAAGAAATGATACTCGTTTCTGAATTCTATTGATTGAAGTATTGTTGCCATTTTTTAAGTATTTATGATAAAATTCTCCACTGTTGTAATTCTGTGAATTAATTTTTTTTTTAAAGATGGTTGCAGTGGTATCTTACAGCACAGAGCATAAAATGCGATTTCCCACCTTTCTCCTCAAAATAATTTTATTTCATGACTTGAAAACTTACTTTTGGAAGGAACAGTCCCAGCCACAAAGCAGATAAGAAACTGTTCTTGGTGCCTTTGGATGTGGTCACTCTCTTGAAAATGGTGAGAGCACAAGGTGACCCTTTTCTATCATTTGGCCATTCTGATGTTGGTCGAAGATACAGAAATGACAGCCAGTTATTTGTAATGGTGCTGATGTAAAATTTTTGTTGTATGCGGTGGAAATGAAAGTCTCCTTCCAGATATGGATTGGGGACCATGACCACACACATAACAAGTATTTCTGTAAAAGCAAATTTATATTAATGTTTTGTAATGAATTTACAATTCATGACATTACTATGACATGAAACAAAATCCTTCAATTTTTTGCATCAATAAATTCAACCTAAATATTAATTCACATATTTCATGTTCACAACTCCATTCGTATGTACTAGAGGTTTTAATTTTGAAATGTGTTATAACAGTATTGGAATGTAGTGGATATCAAGCAATTTGAAATGTATTATTATATGAAATGGGTGTCTATTACAGAATGTTCTAAATTCTAAACAATTTAGTTCAATAATATTTATATATAACTGCCCCATATTACACACTACAAATTATAGTTACGTACTATAAAATATTTACGATAAAACGTACATTCCTTACATTAAAAAAATGTAATGGGGCAAAGACGTCATGATTTTAAAACGGTAAATTATGTTATTTTCGTCTTTTAAGTAATTATAATTTTGTTACACTAATATTTGAAAACATTTATACTTACTGACTTGGGACCTTTGACATTTTATGGCTTCTTCTGTAGGAAGTGGAACAGAAAGCACTCTCTTTCGGCACCCTTCCTTTCCAAAGTGTTATAAGGGCACGTCTCGAATTCAAAGGGTAGAATGGAAGGCATACGAGTATTGGCTGCAATTGGCTGAATTTTTGAAACATCATTATCATTCGTAAATTTTCCCTCCTCCTTGAATGTTCACGGATAGTCCCCGAGTGACGTCAGGTATCACATGACAAAAATTGGCGCTGGTGCAGCCATCTAGAGTACGTCACTGAAACTACTTGGACCTCTCGTAGCGCGACAAAACCTCCCATTTACGTGACGGCCCACTGCTGGTGACAGTCTGCCTGTGAAATTCATTGGGGGAAGATCATCGGTGTGTTTGGTTTGACAATATTGTGATTTCAATATCTTTCAAGCCTGCTGAGAAAATCAAAATGAGGGAAATAGTTCATATCCAGGTCGGTCAATGTGGCAATCAGATAAGCGCAAAGGTGAGTACGTGTCTTTTACAAAATATTGATTGATTCAATATGGCGACATATAAAACACTTCTCTTTTGCGATGGAAGAGATGAGCATGTTTTAGAAAAGCATGGAATGGATGGAAGAGATGAGCATGTTTTATTGACTTTCTCATAATATACTGACATCTGCATTCCAGTTTTTCATTGACTAGTTCATAGCAGCATGCAAGGCGTTCGGTTATAAATACTGGTAACTGGCAGTTCACGCTTCACCAGGAAATGCATACCTTGGCTTTAAACGAAAGAGCGGTACAAACCATAAAGTACGAGCAAAGAATCAATCCATTGTCTGTCCTTTCTTGAGCTCGCATTAAATGTTAGATCGCTAAGACAGTAGTGCCGTGGCGATTTCGGGCCGAAGGATCGCGAGTTCGAGTCCCGCCTCAATCATGGTTGTATTTGTGTTCGTCCTTTCACCCCTCATTATCACCTTACAGATCTCCCAAACGTTAAATCAATAGTGGTCGCTAATGACCTTGTAGTTAATGCAATTTTAAATGAATTAATTAATTTAAAAAACTACTCCCTCTCCATCAGGGCCACTAACCTCGATCTCACCCAAAATGGCCGATTTTATTTACACCCAAACGCCTCGTATATTTAGAACAGTGTTAATTAATTTGAATAAAAATTGTTTTATTTTCCCAAATTGTAGTTCCTCTAATTGTTAAACCTGAAATGGTTTCTGCAGTGTATGTGTGCTTCTATAAATCCTTTACTGAGTAGTCGCTCTTTGGCGACCCCCCTCCCCCTCAGCCAGTTCCTTCCTCCCCCACACTCTTTTCCATTGTTTTCTCTTCTCGGGTTTCTTCTATGGACTCGTCCTTGCCACCTGTAATCCGATGCAACCGCCGCCAACTAACAGTGTCAGCAGCCTGTCTTTGCCGCAAATGACGCACGACATCACATAGCGTATCTCCAGGTAGTGCAGCAAAGGCCCAATGACGGGTATGGGCCCTGAGAGAGAGATTAAGAGCGAATTTTAAAAGCTGCTGTTATGGCGCCGAAATGGTTTGTTGTGGGAGAGCTGGAAAATTGGGCGGAAAGACGTTTAAAACATCTTCCTGGGCTCGTGCAAGAGAGGATTCTGAAATGATAAATCTTAAGACAGTCTGCACACATTGTTAGAATCTGTTTTCCATCATGAAGTATTTAAAGAAAATATCAGTGTTACCTGTGTCGTGGGAGAAAGGAATCGATTATATGTCTTGTCTTATTCCTTATTCATGCGTCTATGGACCAAGCTCTGGTCTGACGCGCCACGATTGCGGGATCATGGAAAATAAAGAGACACGGAGTTTCGAAAACTCGAAAGAGTTCGTCTTTAATTCATTTAATAGCCTTGCGATATGCAAAGAAGTTTTACGTTGCAGCTAGTCCAGCTGTTGGCTTTTAACAATGCGTACGAACGTCTAGAAACAGCTATTTTTCTCGGAAAAGCGACAATGTGAGGCGCTTGACGTATAATTGTAGAAATGCTTGCTTCGGCCCCGCCCGAGAACTGGTGACCTCTGCTGGCCTATTACGAAGCAGTTATTCGAGCGTTTATTCATTGTTCCTTACTTTGTGTGCGTGTTAATTCTTTTAAACAATTTTTTTTTCACTTATGCTCGCGGAATTTGGGAAGAATAAAAATTTATCTCCGGCGCGGTACGTTTGAAATGTACTCCTTTTGCTGTTAAAAGACAATACAAAAACGTTGAAATATTTTCGTTATTGACTGAAAAATGAAACTATTTAATTGTGTTATTCCACCTACTTTCACTTGCGCGTACTGATTGAATTTTCATACTCACAATGAACTTTTAACAGGTACAGGTCGAAATCTGGCCTCATTCTTTTTCTATAATTAGATATTCACTATTTATATGTGCTGTGAAATAATATAGCTGTCTTCACGCTCTTAAAGTTATGGGAAAAAAATCCATACTTTTCACGACGCAAATCGTTCCCGCAGATTCCATAGCTCTGCCTATTGTGAATGTCCATCGAGGAAACAATCGCTGCTACGCAATGCCAAACGGCGCAGCGCCTCTTCTTCCGGGCACTAGATATTCGACTTCGAGAAACAGAAACCCGACGTGATGCCAAAGTGTGCCCGCGGCATTCAAGCATTGTTTGCCAACCTTTATTATTTTTTTATACAGACGCATCAGTATGATGCTTCAGTTGAATGCGATTGTAGTACACCCCAGTTAAGCCATTTTGATCAATATCCATGTTGGTATCACCTGGTGAATTTGATCGAAAACGACAATACCTGTGACTCAATACCTGTGACTATCATTTTTTCGTTCGACAAGACGGCACTGAGCGACTCGGAAGCCAATGGATTTGTTGTTTTATATTAATAAAATCAATGAGCTGCTCATCGCCTTCGGGGCCGCTCAAAGCCACTTTGTCCACCTTGTCAAAGCCACCTATACGCCGCATTGTCACTTTGTACTTACGATGAAGCTCGATTTGTACCAAAATGGGAGTATTGTTTAAATTAAATTTAAACACAATTTTATGAATTTAAAAAATGAAAATTTAATGACCTGTTCGAACTCTATAATCGAAAATTTTAATTGATGAATTTTAATCGATAATCGAAATAATTGAAATAATGTGTTTGTCGTTCTAATTGCGATTAATTCCTTGCAACTAACTGTCGAATAAAGAACATAAATCAACAGATCTAGCATCCCGGGACACACTGTTCCCAAAATGAACTCTTTTCCGCCCAGCGAACTGTCATAACCAATCAGTACAGATCCTAGCAAGCAATGATAACACTACGTGAGTCGTTCGCTGCAGCAAGAGTTGTCCATGGTGTTAGCGAAAACGTGGCCAAAACTGATCAAATTCTTCCTTTTCTTCCTTTTTCTTTTTTGTCAGTAACTTCCAGTGCGCGGCGGCAGATAATTTTTTTCCTCACGTATACATAGTGAATATCTTTCAATAGAAAAAAATCAATTCAGATTTCGACCTGAACCTGCTGAAAGGTCCCTTGTCAGTGCGTCACTGCTAATGACAGCTGACGTCATGCGACAATAAGGCTCCTAAGAAGAGGCCGCTCACCATGAAATATTAGCTATTTGCATTTTGCGTTAGGAAAAAGCAATTTCGTGAAAACTGCATTGCGAGAACTTGAACCAAAAATTACATGAGGTGCTAAAGTTACGTGACTCACCCGGTGAATGTGTGTGTATAACACACACGTACATACTGTTGTAAGACTTGTGAATCATGCTAAGTCTCATTCCATGCTTGTTTGTTGTTGTTATTGTTCGTATTATTTTCACGATGCAACTTTTAGGAATCGTGCATGATTAAAACGTGTTGGTTTTCAAGTCAAATTTTCTCTTTTCCAGTTTTGGGAAATCATCTCTGATGAGCACGGCATTAACTCCACAGGCGCCTACCAAGGTGACTCAGATCTCCAGCTACAAAGAATAAATGTGTACTACAATGAAGCTTCAAAGAGTGGTACGTACGTGCCCCGATCCATTCTGGTTGATCTTGAGCCAGGGACCATGGATGCCGTGCGTAATGGCCCCTTGGGCCAACTGTTTCGTCCCGACAACTTCGTGTTCCGGCAGAGCGGCGCCGGAAACAACTGGGCCAAGGGCCACTACACGGAGGGCGCCGAGCTTGCAGACGCTGTGCTGGACGTGGTTCGTAAGGAGGCCGAGGGCTGCGATTGCCTGCAGGGCTTCCAGCTCGCCCACTCGCTGGGCGGCGGCACGGGCTCCGGCATGGGCACTCTGCTGCTGTCAAAGGTCCGCGAGGAGTACCCCGACCGGATCATGAAGACCTACTCGGTCGTGCCCTCCCCGAAGGTGTCGGACACTGTCGTGGAGCCGTACAACGCCACCTTGTCGGTCCATCAGCTGGTCGAGAACACGGACGAGACCTTCTGCATCGATAACGAAGCCCTGTACGACATCTGCTTCCGGACGCTCAGACTGAAGAGCCCTACCTACGGAGACTTGAACCATCTCGTGTCTCTCACCATGTCCGGGATCACCACTTGCTTGAGGTTTCCCGGTCAGCTCAACGCTGATTTGAGGAAACTGGCGGTCAACATGATTCCCTTTCCACGGCTGCACTTCTTCATGACAGGTTTTGCTCCTCTGGTTTCGCGAGAAAGCATGCAGTATTGTGCTCTCACAGTTCCTGAGCTCACGCATCAGATGTTCAACGCCAAGAATATGATGGTGGCCTGCGACCCCCGCCACGGCCGGTACATGACAATCGCAGCCATTTTCAGAGGAAGTATGTCGATGAAGGAAGTAGATGAGCAGATGATGAGCGTCCAAAACAGAAACAGTAGTTTCTTTGTGGAGTGGATTCCCAACAACGTGAAGACAGCGGTCTGTGACATTCCGCCTCGTGGCTTGAAGATGTCGGGTACTTTCATTGGAAACTCGACTGCCATTCAGGAAATCTTCAAGCGCATCTCGGAGCAATTTATTGCTATGTTCAGGCGTAAAGCGTTCCTTCATTGGTACACAAGCGAAGGTATGGACGAGATGGAGTTTAGTGAAGCTGAGGCCAATATGCTAGACTTGATTTCGGAGTACCAGCAGTATCAGGAAGCAACTGCCGAAGAGGATAACGATTTTGATGAAGTAGAAGAGATACCTGATGAAAAATAACTCTTTCCTTTATACAAATGTCAAAAGTTTCAATATCTTCAGGTTTCCTTTCAATTTTTGTTTTTCATTAATATGAAGAAATTAAGAAAAAAATGAGAATTTTGTACTAGATTTTCAACTTTGCTAGGGTATCATTTATTCTTGAAGATGGTCAAAAGCTGAACCATCAATATAATTATGAGAGACTGTATCCCGTTGAGTTTCATTCTACTAAATAAAGTGCGTTTTAATGTCCAAATTCATTTTATTTATGAAAATGATCCACCTGTATAGGTGTTTCCATGTAAGAAGAGACCCTAAAAATTCAACATGGAGTGTCGGCACTGCCAACCTCATTGAAATAATAATAATAAATAATAATAATAAATAATAATAATAATAATAATAAATAATAATAATAATAATAATAATAAATAATAATAATAATAATAATAATAATAATAATAATAACAACAACAATTCTAACAATAGTAATAATTATAATAGTAACAATACTAATAACAAACTACCATTCATTCAGAAATGATTTAACGATATTAATGATGCCTAGTGCATTTAGCAAATTCAGGATGAAGGAAATAGAATTTTGGTTTGGCATTCTCCTTCTACATCAGTCCAACGGCAATTTAACACAGGACGGGATATGCCAGTTCTTTTTTCTTTGCTTCAACTTGAACAGTCAACATGAAACAGAGAATCAATGGGATTAGAATTTTTATTTTTGTTTTTTAAGGGAGGTAGTGATGTGATGTGTATTCCTTCACACTGTAGAACACGTTGAGCAGGAAAGCTTTCAATGTATTTTTAAATCTATGTATTGTGTTAATATCTTTAATATCATGACTCAATTTGTTGTAAAGTGTAATGCCCTCTATTAGGGTACTTTTTTAATAAAGTGTAGTTTCAGAATGGGGAACATGTAGGTTATCCTTTTGTCGAGTGTTATAGTTGTGTACATCAGAATTTAGAGTGAAAGTGTCTTTGTTTTCCATGAGAATCTTCTTTGTGAAGACAACTATTTCAAATATGTACATGCACGGTAGTGGAAGAATCCTTAATTTGACCAAGGGTTTGTAAGACTCCAGCTTATGAGTGCTGGTCATTGTTCGCAGTATTCTTTTTTGGATAATAAATGTACGAGTGTTTTCAGGGGCATTTCCCCAAAATATGAATCCATATTTCAAGTGTGAGTGCACATTTGCATAAAACATTGTCCTAAGAGTCTCAATGTTGGAGCTTGACCTGAGGGTGTATAGGGCATAGAAAGATTTGGTGAGCTTCTTATTAAGATTTTAGATGTGAGCATTCCATTTTAGGTTTTCTTGGATTGTTAGACCAAGGAAGGTAGTTTCATGGGATATTGTTACAGGATTATTATTTATGAGCAAATGCTGGAAGAGTTTTTCTTGGGATCGGGGATTCATGAAATTGAGAGAGACTGTCTTGCTGGTGTTTATGATGAGTTTGTTGTCTTGAAACCATTTTACTAGTGCATGCAACGTTTTTGAGTATCTTTTTCTAATAATTGTTGCGTTTTTGCTTTTATGATTATGTTTGTGTCATCTGCAAACAAAATTATTTTGTTATTTTTTAAAGCCAAAGGCATGTCATTTATGTATACAAGGAATAGTATTGGCCCTAGCGGACCCTTGCGGGACACCAGAATTTATCATCTGAGGGTAGGTGTAGTACGAGGAGATTTTGTTATTGTGAGTGTGCTGGAGGGTAACTACTTGGCTATGGTTTGATTTAATCCACTGCCCTGCAATGCCTCGGATCCCTAACATTTCTAGTTTTGTTAAAAGTATGTGATGATCAATAATGTCAAAGGCTTTTGACAAATCTAAGAAAAGACCAATGGGAATTTCCTTCTGATTTAGTGCAATAATTATGTCATTTAAAAAGGAGAAAATGGCTGTCTCTGTGGATCTATTACACCTGAAACCATGTTGTGCATTTGTAAGGATCTTATTTGCATTGAGAAAGTGTTTGAGTCTATCATTGAAAAGCTTTTCCAGAATTTTAAAAAATCCTGATAGCAGGGAGATAGGTCTGTAGTTCATTGGATCATAACTATTGCCCTTTTTAAACAATGGTTTAATTTTTGCCATTTTGAATACATTTGGGATATGCCTGTTTTTAGAGAGTTATTGCAAATATTAGACAGTGGTTGCACTATATATGGAGCACTGTGTTTGATGAGAAAATCTGGAATGTTGTCCAGGCCTGCTGAGAATTTATTCTCCATTTGTCCAATGATTTTAAAAATTTCAGAGGGGGTGGTTTCATATAAATATATGGAATTTGCAATTTGTGAAACAGTGTTTGGCTGGTGTGTTTTATTGTTTAGGGAATGTTGAGATATTCATTTTTTACCAATTTGTGAAAAGGGTTCATTGAATATGTCAGCAATTTCTCGTGGATCTTGTAGAGGTTGGTTTTTGAAATGGAGCTCTATATTTTTTCTGTTATTATTGGTTGGTGCTGTTGTCTTTTTAATAATGTCCCACATAGCTTTTGTTTTGTTATGTGCATTTGCAATGTACTTATCATTTGTCATAATTTTCGCTTGTTTGATTACTTTTTTAGGATTGAATTGTGTGTTTTGTAGTATGAAATGAGGCTGGGGTTACATTTGTTCTGTGCTAGTATTTTATACATGTTGCGTTTTCTTTCGCAAGACACATGCCTTTAGTAATCCACGTTTTGTTTTTAATATTTTGAATCTTTCTGAGTTTTTGAGGAAACGTGTCATTAAAATGTCTTAAGTATATATTTATGAATGAGTTAAACTTATCGTTTGTATCAGTTGCCTTATGTACTTCATTCCAATTTCGTAATCTGAGTAAGTTTTGGAATTTTATTATGTTTCCTTGGGAATAGTTTTGAGTTTCTTGGTAAGTTGTCTGTTCTGTAATTTTTGTTTCTATTTGAAATGTTAGAATCTGGGCAGTATGGTCACTGAAGCCGGTAATAAATGTAGCAACAGAAAAACTATTATTATTTGCATCTATTGCAGTGCTACTATTTTTGGATATTGTGGTTGGTATATTTATGGTTGTTTGTAGATTGTATGATTTTAGTAAGTCTTTAAATAGATTTTTGTTACTGGATTGAGTAAGGCAATTTATGTTGAAGTCACCGAAAAAAATTTTATACTGTCTGCGTTTTTTAAGTTTTGTTAGAATAATTTCGAGGTTTTTTAAGAATATTCCCAGTTGTGCTGCGATACGTGCATATGTTTTTATTCCAGTTAAGTCTGTGATAGATATTTCAAAGTCTTATTCGTTTATGAGGCGGGTGTGATTGGTGTAGGGTGCAAAACTAATTTTATCTTTAATAAAAATGCATATCCCACCATATGCATGATGTGCATTGTTCATATTTCGACATGAGCTGTTAGGTAAAGAGAAACCTGGTATATGTGTGTTTAGTTGTTCAAAATGCAATGCATGCAATGAAATGCAAAAGTGCATTGAGGATACCGACGCGAAGTGTTTAAATGTATGTAGGGATCTTCAAAAATCCAGATTTGCTGAGATCATTTTATTAGTTGTTTTATGACTTATAAATCGCAACGGGCAGACGGTACCACAATTTAATTCATAATTTCTACATGAAAATAAAATGTTCATAATCTTTTTTAAACTGAAGAATATATAAAGTATTACAAAATTACTTTATAATAAAACTAATATAAATATCATTATTAGAGGATATATGGCATAAAGATGTAATTAAATGTATGGCTCAAAATAATTTTAATTTTCAAGCAATACATAGTGTAATGAAATAAAATTATACTTCACTGAATTAGAAATATCTGTATCATAATGATTTTATACAAACAACATTAACACACGATTGTGATATGTACATATCAAGGAATGAACTTATTCATTGAACTGAAGTGACAAATGTTTGAAATTTAGTAAAAATTGAATGACCAGGATATATGAATTCAATCAACTTAAAGGTTTAGTAAAGGATAAACTTATGCACCACAGGTGGGTTACATTTCAATAACAAATTGCAAGCAGCAGTCAATGAAGTTTCTTAAACAATGGTCCATAGCAATTATATTCATATTTATTATTGAACTTTACCAGAATTTTAGTGCCTAATTGCCTGGGCTTACTAACATACATTTTATTCTTGCATGTATCTTAAGTGAAGGGGAGAAAACCAGGGAAAACAAAAGAGTAAGTATTGTACTTCCATATGTACATAAATTAAATTGAATAGAATATTTAATTAACCCTAAATTGGATTTCGTAAAAATTATCACTAAAAATGAGCATCTGGAAACTTGGTTAACACTACAAATTAATTTTAATGTTTGCCTATAAATTTGAATATATTGATATCCCATCCTTCCAATCAGGATGATCATTGATGCCAATTTCTAGCATTTGTAAACCTATGCCAAAATAATGGAGGTCCAGAATTTCGCAATATTGACATAAATGATTCCAATTTTAGAAAATGAAAAATTTTCTATTAAACACTGCAATCCTGCAACAATGAAAAATTTAATGCAGTATCTATTATTCAGTTAATGATAAATTCAGTAAAAAGGCTTTTTTACAAAAACAAAAATATTTCAGAAAATAATGACATACAACCAATAATGTTCAAAGAAAAAAGACCAGAAGGAAGTTGGAAAACTTATATTAAGAACTAAAAATTTGCATTCTCTTTCTCACAAAACTTGCAACATATCAATACTATTCAAAATTTCCATTCAAATACAAATACTACCACATATGAAACATATAATCACATATAATCTAGATTCTGTAACTCTCATATATCAAAAGAAAACTCTTCTACTTCATATTACACATCTTTAATTTCCAACATAGTCCAGCAAATTATTTCTACAATTATCCCAAAAATTCTATTTCAAAAATTCTTCTTCCACTTTTTAATGTCTATTAATACAAATACTAATAGTATTACACTAATAAAATGGTATTCCATTGGTCTAAAATGATTACAAAATATTTTTATAATCCCTTTTTTCTCATAATAATGATATGGCATGTATATCTGCAACACGTCTAACCCCTAAAGAAAAACTGAGGTGCTGGAGGAAGTCTGCTAAGGAGCAAGGGCCATGGGGTCACACTACTAGCTTAGAGCTCACATACCGGGGTTTCAATTTAGAAAGCTCCCATGAATAGGTTCACCCCCACAGAGGAGAAATGGAAGCCCATGGTCACTCCTATAGAGTCGCTCACGTCATTGAAAAATATGAACGTGAGACAGAATTCGGCTAAGTCGGCCTATTCCGTAATGAGCCCGCGGGAGGGACGTTTGTTGCGTATGACAGTGGCCACCTCGTCCACCGATTCCATGGTGATATCGAAGTTGACGAGGATATGATGTTCTGTCCAGAAAAAATACGCAAAGGAATAATCAGTTAACAAATGTTTATTTCGCACTTCCTGCAATTCAGAGTTCCAGCCCGAACCGATAACGCTTTCTCTCATATAAGCAGAAGATGTACAATAACCAAAGCACTAATCACCAGGAGAATTATCAGTTCTTAGCCAAAGTCTCGAAAGTTCAAATAGAATTAGAGGACACTGTCGGCAAAGGCAGAATTACAATATAAACTATAAACACGTTTGGAGCTCACTCGCAAAACTAGCCTGCTTGCGTCGTTGCCCACGTCTCCCTATATGATTACGTAAGCTTCCGGATATAGGGAGCCGTGTCTCTTGGCTATCCGGGTCAAGCCGCGTCGATTTGCTCGTAGGTGACGTTTCAGCCAAGCCTTACATTTGACAGCAGTACGCTCTGAGGAAGGCCACAATATGTTGGCCGAAACGTCACCTACGAGCAGATCGACGCGGCTTGTCCCGGATAGCCAAGAGAGACGGCTCCCTATATACCCCTGCGACGTCATCAATCGTTGACTTGCCTCAATAACACGTCACAGTGGCTGCTTCCACGGGCTAGCGAGCCTCCACAATGCGTGCTGCCCAGCTGCGCGCGCCAACTTTAAATGACTGCATGTATCCATCACAGGTAACATTGACGCGTTGCTCCTTAAGAATATCTAAGATTGGCCTAATTCCTGAGGCCGACCTCATGTCTGTCAGAGGCTGCAGTTTGTCTGCCTCATAGCGAGCGAGAGGGTGGGTGGGAAAATTTGTTGCGCTCACGATCGGATGAAGTAGTATGTCGGGCTTAGGGAGACCATAGAGCCTAGGACTAGAGTAGTTAGCACCTTCTTTCGTAGTTTGGCTTCTGCTTCTATGGCCACTTAGTTATTTACCGTGCCACAACCTCATTCCTCTGCTTCCGAACGGGATACGGAGTAACATTTATGTCTTGAAGGAATATTCGTGACACGCGGTAAGAACATCTATTTCATCAGAAATCATCAAAACGATTGGTCAACAAAGGCCATTCAAAGGAACATTCACATGCATGTCAGGAAGATTAAATTGTTTCGTAGAATGATGGACATATTAAAAAAAGCAATTTTATTTAACAATATTGTAAAATTAATGTTCAATTCGGTATTCTATTTTAGTCTAGTTAAAATACAAGTATCTAAATTTCAGATTTATGGAAAGAATATTAAGCATAGCATACTATCATTTCTGCTCCTTTGTAGCATCATCAAGCATTTTTGTAAGATATTCATTTTCCGCTGTCACTTGTCCCAAGCGAAGATTTAATGAATTTTCTTTCACTTTTAAGGTCTTGATCCGTGTTTCCAGTAACCCCAGCTCTTTCTTCATTTTCTGTTTCCGGCACTCCATATCTTTAAATGTACTGTAAGAAAAACTAATTGTAGTATTAGTTATTCACATATTAAAATGAGATAATGGAAAATTTCGATTTGCTTACCCGTCTACCACATGTGCAAATTCCCATCCATGTTTTGCCATTTTTTCATTTACTGCATCGGTCAATAATTTTATTCGAGTTATTTCATGTGCTTGTTCCTCTAGTTCTTGAGATAATGAAATAATAGATTTTTCCGTGTTACAGAGTTTTCTATTAATTAAAAAAACATAATTGAATAGGAGCATTTATTACATTGGTATATCCCTTCATGGAATACAATGCTGGCACAACATAAGAACTATTCCCGTTGTTAGATATCCCTGTTCTTTTATATTTTTATATTAACATGACTTCTATGATTCCTTTTAGTAATACTTAATAATAATGCATGAAATATTTAAAACGGTGGAACATTTATTTCAAGCACCAACGGCAACTTAAAATATGCTTACCTCAAAACATTTTTCGAGTTTTGCCAGTATTGCAGATCATGAATGATATTTAGAATTGCAATAATTCAGCAAAATTTGCAATAAATCAACCAAGTACACTCCAACACGAACGGCACTTTCCATTTTTCAAGTGTAAAAAACTAATTTTGCCATACAAAAGTTCGATTTTTCTTCCTATTATAATTATTCTTTAACAAAAATTGTTTTGGGCGATGGACTATTCATGGGCACCTTACAACACCGTTTTGGTTCGTAGAGGAAACGTCTCGCATGCCTTTGCTCGTCACGCCTTTGACTGTACTTTTCTTGTGCTTGAAGCGACACAGATTTGTGCCTTGGCAAACATCTTAAATGTCATTTCAGAGGAAAGGCTACACTCAAGCACGTACAACCTTTACCTTTTGTAATGACAAGGTGTCACGTAACAAAATCGAAAACGTGTGTGTGAAATGGAAAACAAAATGTATAATGTAAATTGTGAGTGTTAATGTTGCAAATCTCAGTACATAAGAATCATTTAAAATACTGGTCATAATTTTTCCACCACTAAAGTTGCAACAAAAATTTGTGAATGTGACGAAATTTGCACAATACGTAAATCGTTACTAGAAAACTAATGTTATGGATATATGATGTATTAATTAGACTTGTTTCCAATGTTTAATTCGGTATAAACCGATGTCACTGAAGGGGTGTGGCGTGTGTGTATGGTTGGTGTGTGTGTGTGTGTGTGTGTGTGTATGGTTGGTGTGTGTGTGTGTGTGTGTGTGTGTGTATGGTTGGTGTGTGTGTGTGTGTGTGTGTGTGTGTATGGTTGGTGTGTGTGTGTGTGTGTGTATGGTTGGTGTGTGTGTGTGTGTGTGTATGGTTGGTGTGTGTGTGTGTGTGTGTGTATGGTTGGTGTGTGTGTGTGTGTGTATGGTTGGTGTGTGTGTGTGTGTATGGTTGGTGTGTGTGTGTGTGTGTATGGTTGGTGTGTGTGTGTGTGTGTGTGTATGGCTGGTGTGTGTGTGTGTGTATGTGTATGGTTGGTGTGTGTGTGTGTGTATGTGTATGGTTGGTGTGTGTGTGTGTGTATGTGTATGGTTGGTGTGTGTGTGTGTGTGTATGTGTATGGTTGGTGTGTGTGTGTGTGTGTATGTGTATGGTTGGTGTGTGTGTGTGTGTATGTGTATGGTTGGTGTGTGTATGTGTGCGGCTTGGTGTGTGTGTGTGTATGTATGGTTGGTGTGTGTGTGTGTGTATGTGTATGGTTGGTGTGTGTGTGTGTGTGTGTGTGTATGGTTGGTGTGTGTGGTTGGTGTGTGTGTGTGTGTATGGTTGGTGTGTGTGTGTGTATGGTTGGTGTGTGTGTGTGTGTGCTATTGGTGTGTGTGTGTGTGTGTGTATGGTTGGTGTGTGTGTGTGTGTATGGTTGGTGTGTGTGTGTGTGTGTGTATGGTTGGTGTGTGTGTGTGTATGGTTGGTGTGTGTGTGTGTGTGTGTGTATGGTTGGTGTGTGTGTGTGTGTATGGTTGGTGTGTGTGTGTGTGTATGGTTGGTGTGTGTGTGTGTGTGTGTATGGTTGGTGTGTGTGTGTGTGTGTATGGTTGGTGTGTGTGTGTGTGTGTGTATGGTTGGTGTGTGTGTGTGTGTGTGTATGGCTTGGTGTGTGTGTGTGTGTATGGTTGGTAGTGTGTGTGTGTATGGTTGGTGTGTGTGTGTGTATGGTTGGTGTGTGTGTGTGTATGGTTGGTGTGTGTGTGTGTGTATGGTTGGTGTGTGTGTGTGTATGACAGTGTGTGTGTGTGTGTATGGTTGGTGTGTGTGTGTGTGTATGGTTGGTGTGTGTGTGGAAAATATATTGGTGTGTGTGTGTGTGTATGGTTGGTGTGTGTGTGTGTATGGTTGGTGTGTGTGTGTGTATGGTTGGTGTGTGTGTGTGTATGGTTGGTGTGTGTGTGTGTATGGTTGGTGTGTGTGTGTGTATGGTTGGTGTGTGTGTGTAAGAAGTTTGGTGTGTGTGTGTATGGTTGTGTGTGTGTGTGTATGGTTGGTGTGTGTGTGTGTATGGTTGGTGTGTGTGTGTATGGTTGTGTGTGTGTGTATGGTTGGTGTGTGTGTGTGTGTATGGTTGGTGTGTGTGTGTGTATGGTTGGTGTGTGTGTGTGTATGGTTGGCGTGTGTGTGTGTGTATGGTTGGCGTGTGTGTGTGTGTGTGTATGGTTGGCGTGTGTGTGTGTGTATGGTTGGCGTGTGTGTGTGTGTATGGTTGGCGTGTGTGTGTGTATGGTTGGCGTGTGTGTGTGTGTATGGCTGGTGTGTGTGTGTGTGTATGGTTGGCGTGTGTGTGTGTATGGTTGGCGTGTGTGTGTGTGTATGGTTGGCGGTGTGTGTGTGTGTGTGTGGTTGGTGTGTGTGTGTGTGTGGTTGGTGTGTGTGTGTGTGTGGTTGGTGTGTGTGTGTGTGGTTGGTGTGTGTGTGTGTGTGGTTGGTGTGTGTGTGTGTGTGGTTGGTGTGTGTGTGTGTGTGGTTGGTGTGTGTGTGTGGTTGGTGTGTGTGTGTGGTTGGTGTGTGTGTGTGGTTGGTGTGTGTGTGTGGTTGGTGTGTGGTGTGTACATTCAAATAGCTGGGTCATGTCATCTACAGTCTGTATCAATTAGGTGTTGAAATGTACTTTTTATTTGTTTCAATACATTCATATTACAATTCTATATACAGCTTCTATAAAATAGCTATTTTTTCGTTGCTGCAAAATATTTTGTTAAAAATATTGCTTTACTATTTCGTGTAAACTAATAACTTTAATTTTGAACGTGGCGGGCTGATTCTCTGCCTCTGTAGTCGTTAATGGTTAGGTGTATTGTATATTCTATTCTCTAAAAAAGTGTAGTCTAGTTTACTCTGTCTACTCTTGTAGAAAATTCTAAGAGGTTTTAATTCCAAAATGCAAACTAAGCCTATATAAAGTAGAGTAAATATAAATTTCTATTAAGGAGTAAGCACTGTATCTTAGTTAAGTATACTCAAAATAGGTTTTTTGGTGTTTTTCGATAACACATTTTTTGCGAGAACGTTTAAAGGATCACAATAAAAAACAAGTACGATAAAACTCCGTTATATGGTCTGGTATGAATATTTAATAATCTAGTATATAACAAAAATGAATTTGAAAATGAAGCATTCGAATGCACTTGGGCGACTTCTACGAGGGCGCTCCAGTGCATTAAAAGTATAACTTGAAATAAAAGTATAGGAAAGTATTCTTTAAATTCTAAACATATAATTTCTTATATATTGTATTATGATCTTTGCCCAAATGAATTACGTGTGTATAAGAAGAAACCCTTCACGAAATGGTCAAGAAATTTGTATTGCATTTACGTGTGATATTTCACATTCATTTACACGCGGAACGGAATACAAAACAATTAGGGAAGAAAAAAGTTTAAGTTGAAAATGTTTAACAAGATGTCAAAATTCGTAAAATCATTATATTATAGCTATATTATTTGTTAATTACTGATAATAAAGGTTTGTCATAAAAACATTGAATAGGCTTTATTAACAAGAAAATGTCAAAAAGTGCATGGTGAACAGGCGGAATAAGGTTTTTAAGCTGCTGCAGGTTTATATACTTTTGGTTTTCATTCCGTTTGAGTACAGCTTTTCGAGGTTTACTGCAGAAGTCTAGCGGTCCTAATTTTTAAAAAGTTAAACTTCCTAAAATATGTCCTCATTTAGTGTCTTTTAAAAACAGTGTAAAGGGATTCGTTCTTGCAATGCGAATCCACTGTATCTTCCGCCAAGACATGAAGCTCCCTTCTGCATCTTTTACAAACACTGATTTCATTGATTTTGCAGACAGGGATTTCACTGATACACAATCACCAGCAGTCATTTCATGAACGGTGAATTTTTTAAAGTCGGTCTAATCACTTTCATTCATTGAGAAGGAAAGTTCACACACCGGATAATTTTTCTACGTTTTTCGATTAAACCAAAATCTTGGTCACGTTCTCAACGTGTGTCCTTGCTCTAAAAATTATTTTGTATAGTTTCAAAGTTGCAATTTTTTTGTAGGTGACATACAAACCCAAAGCAGCTCGAAAATTTGCTTTGTTCATTCTTCGCCCAAGAAAAGAAATAGATGTTACAGCAACACACATTCTCGAAAATTCTCAAAATGCGAGGATTAACAACTTACACATTTTATGAAAATAATTTTGTGAAAAGTCCTACAACTCAATAATTTACAAAACTCGTGCTCGAACTGCACATACTTTCTGGCATTATTTCTAACGACTCCACAATATTTTACTACTAACCTGCTACTACACAAGACTGGAACTCGTGTCCTCCGAGTTTACCTGCCGTGCGCCTTACTTCTAATGCCATTGAAACGGTCTAACGCTCCAACTCGGGCCGTCGATTAAAAATCCAATAGTCTCAGCCAAATATTTCCAACACGCATTTTCGAAAATTCAGATCAACGAAAATGAGACATACACTATTCTTTTAAGCGTCCCGTATTTTACACATGGGAAAAATGAATGAAAATATGGGAGCAGTTTTGAGAAAATGTTATATTTATAATTTGCATGAATTTCAAGCAGAAATTACGTGAAAACTTCCTTCCTATACATACCCTTTTTAAAGAGCCGAATTTTTTAAAACAATATGTTTAAGGCATTGAGAGGGAACTACCTATAATGTTCTACCTACAATTTTGTAATTTTTAAATGTTAACTTTTTCCTGTATTTGAAACTACGAACAGTTCTCTGAAAATGGGAATAACACTATTTTTTATCGTTCTTTGATACATACGAGAAGGAACTTTAAAAACCAAATTTGGACTGTTTTTAGGAGGGGAAACTTCAAAAAATAAAAGGGGTATAGACGAATAAGATGGTGAAACGTGCCACAAAACCAAATCGATAATCCAGATGCTCATACGAAAGAATAAAAAATGCCGTAGATTCACAAAAAAAATCAGCCTCCTAGCGCAATCTGTTGCAGACATACCAGAAACGTGTTTTCACACGTTTTATTTTTATCAGCCTCTATTGTATTATTAGGCTGAACAAATTGCAAAGACGGGGGAAAATACTTGAATTTGATGATTTTTTGTCAACCAATTTTGACGCCCAATTCATATAGAAAAAAATACATACATTTTTGAAATTGTAATAGGAAAATATAAAAGAAAGAATAAATAAATTTTTGACGTGAAAAAGTGGGAGTACTATCTGAATTCTTTTCTCTAAAATGTGTCTTAACATTATGTAATACATTTTTCAGATTTTTAAAGTATGTGGATATAGTGGGGAAAAAATTAAAACCAGTTATCGGTTAAAAATTGAAATTCGCGCCAAAATGTGATTTGGAAGAACGTTTTAACCAATATTTACCCACAGATTTAATCACGACATGTAAACTCGAAATCTTATAGGTGTTGCAGGGATTAAGTACCAAACTCAATTGGAATATCTTTAATTGAAAGAGATGGGTGGCCTTTTGAGCCTCTGACTTCGGCCAATGAGCTTCTGGTACCAGTTTGCGCCGTAATATTAGGGGGTATTTTAAATGCCAAAATTATCACTTACCAGACATTGAAACAGAAAGAGACAAGCACTTTTAAATATTATGTCTATTTAATTACATCTTCTATTTGAATTACCCCTTCATCTAATTATTTTTGGTTGGTCACTGTTGAAAATTATCACTTTATGCCACTTACAAAATGTTTCTCAACACTTCTTGCTCTCCTTGCAATATGGCGGCTGACGTCTTGTCTCGCTTTTCAGACGACGTGGTCGCATAGTTCGTGACGGAAACTGGTGCTGCGGAGAACGAGCAAAAATCGGTGCACCGGAGGAGTCCACTCATCTCTTTCCATCATAGGATATCGGAAGTGAACTGATATCATTGTGAACGTGCGAAGAGATGTGGCACCCAGGGATGCTTCAACATAGTAGGGATTATTTATTTGGCACACGTTCGTTCATTGGCGAAAATTGATGAACGGAAATTTTTAATTAAAATTTTTTTATCAACGAATGCGTGATCCCATTTATTTAAGAAGAGTGACACTGATTGTCTATGATTGCCTAATTGTCTATGATCGTCTAATTATCAATAATTAATGAATCTACAAAAGTGTAATTTGATTTATATTATAAACATAAATGATTAATATACCTAAAACCAAATAATTTGATTCATATTAGAAGCAATCATAAATCTAAAAACAAAAGGGGTATGATTTTATTTCAATAATTTAAATAGTTTCCACCTAAAACAAACATTTATCAGCAAAAAGATGTAAATCATCCTGGTAAGCGAGATCTTTCAATAACTTTAATATAAATAGTTTAAACATTGGCGAAAAAATTTTCCAATTACATTTTGGCTTGAATTTCAAATTTTTAAACTGATAAAATTGTTTTAAATTTTTTTCACTATAGTCCACATTGTTTAAAAATCTGAAAAATAAACGTTATAGAATGTAATAAGAAATTCTAGGGGGGGGGGACTGAGTTATAAGACACAATCTAGGGCGAAAAATACAAACGCTATCATGTGTAAAATCAATTTTTTAAAAATTCTATGTGAATTTGGCTTCAAAATTGGTTGACAAAAATATCTTCAAATTCAACAATTTTCCTCCGTGCCTGCAATTTTTTCAGCCTGATAAATGCAATAGAAGCAGAGAAATAATAAAACGTGAAAAACACGATTCTCGTATTTCTGCAAAAGATTGCCCTCGGAGGGTGATTTTTGTGAATCAAGGCATTTTTTATTATTTTTTATGAGCATCCCGATTATCGATTTGTTTGGGGGCACTTTTCATTGCCTTATTTGGCTCTACCCTTTGCCCTAATTTTGCCAAAAATTACGCGAAAACTCATTTTCGAAAAATTGCTCTCAACCTTATTTCAAGACCTGCGGTTAAAGAACCGAAGGAAAAACCTATATCTTCAATAGTGTAATTGAAGGAAGACGAGGGGAAAATTTAATTTTTGCCATATTGGAAAAATCTGTAATTTCAACGAAAATGAGACCTGCACCATTGTCTTAACCGTCGTCCACGCTATTCGAGCACAAAGTTCAATGTAAAAACTTGGAGTCATTTTCGAGAAAAGTTTAAGGTTTCTTGTAAATTACCCTTAAAAATCAAAATAATTGTTTGAAACTCACAAATCCTCGTGTCCACGTTCAGATCGACTGAGACAATTTTGGAGAAAATCTGCTGAACGGTTTAGTTGCAAGCGATGACCAAACGCAAAGCCGTGTTTTGTAATTTTGAAATGTTAACTTTTTGAAATTTTCGAAAATACGGACAGTTTTCGGAAATGGGACTAGCAATGTTTTGCATCATTCTTTGATAAATACGTGGAAAAGATTTCAAGAAAAAATTGGAGCAATTTTTAAGAAAATTGTTTAAAATAATTAAAAAGTGACTATATTTTGCGCAAAGATGGATGTTTTGCCGTCAGTCGATTTTTCGGTATCAAGTAGCCACAAAACACGGATTCTAACTACATGTGTTAAAAGTAATTAACAGAGTGACCAGCGATACGGCTTTTTGGAATTCAAGGTTTCTTCCCGGTTTTCCAGGTCTGAGAATACAAATTTTCCAGGCTCGTTTTTTGCACATTACAACATATTTTTACCTTCTACCACTTACGCAGTAGAGAGAAAGTTATGCACTGCTGTGGGGAAAAACTGACTTTTAGGCAGAAAAACTCTTATTGACAGGCCCTGGTAAGGAAAAATGGATAAATCCAGTTGCAAAATTTAGAAAAGAAATCCTCTAGCATGTGGTGTAGACAGAATCCATGTTTTGTGGTTCCTTGATACCGAAAACTGTTGACGGCAAAACGTCCGTCCGTCCGTCCGTCCGTCAGTGAACCTAAACCGTCCAGCCAATTTTCTTGAAAATTGATATTCCTGAATCGATCTGGCGATGCCGCAGTCCCTTAAATTTGAAATTGATATTTTAATTTTTTAAGGGGGTACTTTACATGAAGTCCCCGGGACATTTTCAAAATTTTCAAAGAAATGGCTCCATCGTTTTTGATTAATTTGTTTTGTTGGATAGTGTAGAGGCAGTTTAAGAGAATAGTAACTGGTAACTAACTAACTCTCAGGTCTCATGTTCATTGAAACCCTAATTATTCGAAAATTGCTAAAGTTCAACAGTTTTCAGAGTCTTCCTACAATTACATTATTATTATTATTATTATTATTATTATTATTATTATTATTATTATTATTATTAAAGAGATGCCGAGATCCTGTACATTTTTCGAAATTTTGAGTACTTATCGCATAATTTTGTGTGAAATATGGGCAATGTTTAATTTTCTTTAAACACGTTTTTCTCAAAAACAGCATCAACAATTTTGTTTCAATTTTCACCACGGACAGAGTTTAGGATGTTCAAGAGTGCAGGTCACATGTTCGTTAAAAATTTTGATTTTTGAAAATTGCAACCTCTCTACAACTACAATTATGAAGATATTCATTTTTTAGTGAAATGTGTCCATCAAAAACAGACTTTTAAATAATGTCATTTTGAATATTTCGAAAATATGAGATTTTTTCGAATTTTTTTCAAACGTTGATTTTTAAAACGATTTTTCTTAAAAAGGCACATTTTAATAAATTTAATAATAATGATAATAATAATAACAATAACAATAATAATAACAATAAAAATAACAATAATAACAATAATAATAATAATAATAATAATAATAATAATAATAATAATAATAATAATAATAATAATAATAATAAGAACAACAACAACTAATCGAAACTCGGCTATTGAGTTCCCGGTGAGATGTATGATCCGAAAATATGTCGTCCATGCATATGCAATCCAAACCGTATAACTGCCATGGAGTGCTGCTACCCATGTTACACCTATACAAGCGGCTGAGTTTGAAGTTGTGTTATGTGTGAGTCAAGAACTTCGCAATCCTCAGGGAAACTTTGACACTTCTCATACAGACTTTGATTTTAACAGTTGCCAGTATGTACAGTGTTGAATTCTGCACTGTAGTGAAAACTATGACGTGTAGGAACTCATGCTAAATGTTGGAAAAAAATTGAAAATAACAAAAAAAAATCCAGGTTTCCAAATCAAATTATCGTTTTCCCAGTTTTTTTCAGGCTTTTTTCAAATTCCCGATTTTTTCTGGTTTTCAAGGATTCCAGGTTCGCTGGCCATCCTGATTAATTATAAACAGGAACCTGATTTATCGAATTTTTGTTACCACGACCCAAGAATTAGAGTTGTTCTGTCGAAAATTCTCAGTTTTCTGGCATGCAAGTTACAATACTTTTTCTTCTTAGAAAGTAAGGGCGAGAAAATAAAAGAAATGAGAAATTTTGCATGCAAGAAATGAGCAACATATTTACAATATTAACAAAAAGGCAACATTTCGCGACCTTTTTCTCCCTATCTTTTACTAAAAATAATAAAATATTCTTGTGATGTCAAAATTATTGGTAATTATGCGCTGAGGAATTCATCTTGTTCACATTTTTATAATTGGTATGGTGCGGTGTCAAGCACTAGACCAGGCATGTCGAATATTCTTGTTTGTTATAAGCGCTATCCGTCTGTAAGTGAGAATTATTATCTTATAAAGATTTGTTAATTTATTTCACATAATTGCTAAATATAATAAATAACAACTATTTACAACATAAAATGAAAACGAGGAAAGAATTCGCCATTCAAACACATTCCTGTCACTTCACTACAATGTTTATGTCATTTAAAATTTAATAAGAAAATAATCAAAAAGTAGTATTAAGTAGTGAAGAAGATAAACATAATACAAATCTCGGTTGTTTGATATCTGACAAAAGATATTTTCGTGTGAATCCATTATTCGTCGCCTCGCGCCGCTTCATCTTGCGCATGTACACCCTTTGTTGCCCGTGGCAGAGGAGCGTCGGGTTCCCAGGCGGGCAAGTAGTCGTGCGGGCGCGGTTTGACGTGCCTGCACTAGCCCCACTAGTCTAACGGGCATAGAATTGGCATTGTGGTACGTCAGCATGAACGGAAAATATTCATTTTCGCAACGGATGTCGCTGCAGCGCCTCTGACCGGGAGGTCCTAGGTTCGAGTCCTGACGGCGGCAGGATTATCGACACTAGCTTTTCAGCTAGGTCGAATTCAGTCGCTGTCTGGAGGAGAATTCTAGCGGCCGGCTGCTCTGATCGGTAGTTTTCCGTGGTTTATCCGATCAACACCAGGCGAATGCCGGAGCAGTACCCTACCAAACGGGCCACGGACCGCGCGCGATCTGTCCTTCCCATTACTTGTCCTATCCTCTCCCCTTACACACACACACACACACACACACACACACACACACACTCTCACACACACACACACACACACACTCTCACACACACACACACACACGACATACCGTTGGGGTAACCGTTCCCAACGGTCGCGAGTTTGTGCCGGTGCGACGAAATTCGCGATATTTCCGGGTTTCAGTGCGGTACTTTTTGAATCGAGTGTTTAATAGATTCAGAATTTGACAGTGATCTTGTGTATATGTTAGGAACGTTTTCTAGATAGAGACAAGGAAGAAATGAGTGATTTTTTGCTGCGGCGCTCTCAAGAGCTCTACCAATGATTTAAAATCATATTTAGCTGTAGATTAACGTTATGTATTTAGTTTTAAATCAGTGTTTATTATTCGTGATATGAGTTTTATTATTAGTTTTATTATTTATTGATAGTGGTAAATTTCTAGCAAGTTTGCACGGCACCCTGGAAAAACTGTTTTCAAAGACATTGTAATGAACAGTTGTTAAGGTCGAAAGTGCACGTTATGTGAAAACTGGTCAGATCCATCGCGGCCTTTTGCTTCCGTTGCTTGAAAAAGCGGGGTGTGCAGTGTATATAATCGTAATCGCAGGTTCGCGTATCTTTGCGATAGCTATCAGCTGTAGCTGTATTTAGCTTAAATAGCGCCGCCATTGTTTCTCTTCCAACGCTCAACCGTCAGAGAGGGGAGCTGGTACGGCGTTGCCAACTCACTGCGCGCTCGGCGACTGCGGACGGCGTTGCCGCCTGGACCACAGGTCTCGCCGGAGATATCTCTATGTCCCCAGACTGGGTGCGCGTGGCTGCCGCATGGAGCGCTTGTGAGGCCGATTTCCCCGGCACTTAATAACCTTTTGGTGGCAGTAGCAGTGAGTACAGAGCTTCCGGCAGGAGTGTTGCGTCCGGGCTGTTGTTGATGCCTTGCTGTCGGTGCCTGATACGCGCGGTTGACATGTGAATCGCTTGCATTACCCCTATTCCGCCGTATCAGTGGAATACTAACATTGATAGTGTAGTACAGTGAAGGTGTTCTGAAGGTAGGCGAGATCTAGCTGACGGACCTGTCACAATTGTTTTTTCGGACAGCCGATTGACTGTCGCATCGCCGTCGCATGACTCTTGCCCCGAAGAGGCATATGCCCCCCCAGTGACCTTTTACATACACCTGGCTCCCCAATGACCCTGTCTGCCACCCATTGACTTACCACAGGCGTCAGCGACTTAGATGGTTATCAGATGTTATTTGCCTATGCGCAGGTAACATGAATAGTCTTGAGGGAACTCAGTGCACGGTTCTGGGGTCTGCTACCCCCGCAACTGCTGCGTTACCTACAGTAAATTTGGAAGCTGTAGATCAGGCTTCGGTATGTAGTGACCAATCAGCTTATGTCACGGAGGTGGACAATGTGCTAGTTGCACCAAGTAATAATGGAGGTGATGAGAAACAAGAGGCATTTTGTAACCTCGAGAAGAAGATCCTTGAGCTTCTAGAGTTTATCAAACCTCGTCACAATGTGCACGGCGATATCAAGAAATTGGCGCATGCAATTCGCACATGTTTTGATGAAGTGGTTGCGGTTCACGAAAGAGGGCTGCCCGTCCCAGACTGCCAGTGTGGTAGTAAGAAAGGTATCAAGGAATCAGATCAGCCCGTCAAAGGGGTGCTATCCAAGAAGAATAATCCCAAAAAATCTAAAGAGAAAGGAAAGAAGTCGGGAATGGTCGGGCTACCAAGGATGGAAGAGTCGCTCGTCTTTGAGAGGAGCCCACCTGAGTCTGGTGAAGCACCTGAGAGCGAATGGAAGACAGTTGAGGCAAGGAGGAAGAAACCATCGCACTCCATTCCCAAGCGTAGGGATGCCTTATTAGTGAGAGCCAAAGAGGGGGCGACGTACGCGGAAATTTTGCGCCAAATGAAGGAATCCCCGGAGCTTGAAGAACTGGGCCTCAATGTAGTTAAAATAAGAAAGCGAGGCACAGGAGACCTGCTTTTGGAGATCGGAGCCGCGGGCTGCTCGAAATCAGCGCAGTTTCAGACCGCAGTGGCCGAGCAACTTCAAGGAAAAGCGGAGGTAAGGACTTTGTCAAGTGAGGTACTCCTGGAGATTAAAGATCTGGACGAAGTCACGACGAGCAAAGATATTGTTGATGCCTTCGAGAAAAAGCTGGAGGGAGACAATAGCAGGAAAGTAATAGTTAAGTCTATTCGCACCGCGTACGGTGGCACCCAAACGGCCGTGATTGCACTACCAGCAGAGCTAGCCAGGAAAGCAGTTCGAATGAACAAAATTAAGATTGGTTGGGTTAGGTGTCGCATTCGGGAGAAGATAGTTGTTATCAGGTGTTACAAGTGCTGGGATTTTGGCCACCTGGCGCGAAACTGTAAAGGGCCTGACAGGTCAAAGAATTGTCATCGATGCGGTGAAGGAGGGCATTTTGTTAAAACCTGCATTAAGAGCCCTACTTGTTGCCTCTGTCAAGGTAAAGACAGGGAGACGCATGCAACTGGTAGCTATAAGTGCCCCTATTACCAAAAGGCTTTGCAGAAGGCGGAACGGGGTTGGAAGAATAAGAATGAGGGTTATTCAGCTCAATCTTAATCACTGCGAGGCGGCGCAAGACCTTCTGAGCCAGACGGTACGAGAGCTGAAGATAGACGTCGCAATCCTGTGCGAGCAATACCGAAATATAAACGGTCCCCAATGGGTTTCGGATGCGTCTAATCGAGCTGCAGTGTGGATTTGTGGAAATAGTCCAGTCCAGGAAGCTATGCAAGTCCCAGGAGATGGTTTCACTTGGATCAAGGGGTTCGGTATTTATTTTTATAGTGTTTACGCCGCACCCAGTGCGTCGCTTCAGGAGTTCAAGGCATTACTTGATAGATTATTGGATGATGCGAAAGAAAGAAGGCCTCTTATTATTGCTGGGGACTTTAATGCATGGGCCACTGAGTGGGGCAGCAGGGTAACAAACCAGCGTGGGATGGCTCTCCTGGACAGCCTTGCCCGTTTAGACGTCTACCTTTGTAACACCGGTAACAGTCCAACCTTTGCCATGAATGGCCGCAGCTCCATCGTTGACTTGACATTCGCATGTGATAGCCTTGCTAGACGGATTACGGCATGGGAAGTTAGCGATCATTATACACATAGCGACCACCAAGCTATTGTATATGAAGTCAGGGAGATGTGTAGTTTAAGTTCTGCAAGGGTTAGGAGGAGAGCAACTTGGAACCATAGGACATTTGATCGCGATTCTTTCGCTGCCATGATGAAGGGCAACGTTATGTTGGTCGGAAACTCGGAGGATATGGTCAGAACTGTAATGAAACGGGTCATTGACGCTTGTGATGCATCAATGACAAAAAGCCTCAGGAAGGAACGCCGTCCTCCAGTGTACTGGTGGACTGATGAGATCGCGGAACTTCGCAGAGAATGCCACCGCACACGTAGGTTGGCGCAACGAGGGTGGGGTCGCCTAAATTATAACACTCTCAAGGAAAATCATAAAGCAGCCAGAGCAGCTTTAACAAAAGCTATTAGGATCAGCAAGGATCGCTGCTGGAAAGAGCTAAGCAACGAGGTGGATGCTGACCCCTGGGGTCGTCCTTATAAGGTGGTAACAGCCAGGCTCAAGGCTCTGTCCAGGCCACCCCCGACTTGCCCAGTCTTCTTGGAGAAGATAGTGACTACCCTATTTCCTCAACAGAGAGATGAGTTGCCGCCTATTGATACGCTTGAAGATGTTAATGAGGCTCCGGCGGTTTCATTAGACGAACTCTCAAAGGCATACGATAAGGTTCAAGATTGCAAAGCCCCTGGCTTGGATGGGGTGCCGAATGTCGCGCTTAAGACCGCTATTAAGACCAGGCCAGATCTATTCCTAGAGGCATACAATGCGTGCGTGCGAGAGGGGAATTTCCCCCGTCGTTGGAAGCAACAACGGCTGGTCCTCATTCCGAAGGGCGATAAGCCACCTAGCGACCCGTCAGCATATCGGCCTGTGTGTTTGCTGGATACTGCTGGTAAAGTGTTGGAACGTATCATTTGCAGACGGATTGAAGCCTACACGGAGGGACCACAGGGACTGTCTGATGATCAGTATGGCTTCAGGAAGGCGAGATCCACAGTGGATGCAATTAGGGTCGTCATCGATATCGCACGCAAGGCCATTGAGGGCAAACGATGGCGAAGAGGCGCAAAGAAGTATTGCGCTATTGTTACCCTCGACGTCAGGAACGCATTTAATACGGCAAGGTGGAGTGCCATACTTGCTGCCTTAAAAAACCTGGGAGTTCTGACTTACATCATGAAGATAGTTCGAAGCTACTTTGAGGAAAGGACTTTATTTTACGAAACTGAGACCGGAATAAAGACCTATGGGATCTCGGGTGGTGTTCCGCAAGGCTCAGTACTTGGCCCGCTGTTGTGGAATACTATGTATGACTCCGTTTTGAAGCTCCAGCTGCCAGAAGGTGCTAGAGCTATTGGTTTTGCTGATGATGTGGTGGTGGTAGTCGTCGGCAAATATACTGAAGAGGTCATGCAGGTTGCCAACGAGGCTGTGGCGACGATCCGGCGGTGGCTATGGTCGGTGGGGCTCCAGAGGGCCGAGCATAAAACGGAGGCAGTACTGGTGACAAGCAGGAAAGTGAGAGAGGGCATTACTCTTAATGTTGGGGGTAGTAAAATAGCCTCCCAGCAGTCTCTGAGATACTTAGGGGTCCAGATTGACGCGAGACTGCATTTCGACGAGCACTTACGTATAGTGTCCGAGAAAGCGTCTCGCATGGCCTCTGCCTTGGCACGAATTATGCCTAACGTCGGGGGACCAAGGCAAAGTAGCCGGAGACTGCTGTCTAGCGTAGTGAACTCTATGCTGCTCTACGCAGCCCCCATTTGGGTTGATGCCTTTGGGGTCCGGACGTACGCCCGCGGTGCGAAGTCAGTTTACAGAAGGTCCGCCTTGAGGGTGGCCCGGGCGTTTCGCACGGTCTCGTATGACGCTGTGTGTGTGATAGCAGGCATGCCCCCTAGAGATCTTATGGCACAAGAAAGGGCCAGGCTGTACAAGCGAGAGGGAGCTACAAATAGCGTCACCAGGAAGGAAGAGAGGGAGGTGACAATGGCTCAGTGGCAAGAACGATGGACCCTATCATCCACTGGTAGATGGACATTTCGCCTTATTCCAGACGTATTGAAGTGGTCCCAAAGAAAACACGGTGATGTTGATTATTATTTGACCCAGTTGTTAACAGGACACGGGTGCTATCGAGCATATCAATTCCGTTTCCGGTTGGACGATGACTCCTTATGTCCAACCTGTGATTCAGTGGTTGAAGATGTAGAGCACGTGTTCTTTGACTGTCCACGCTTCGCTGAAGAGAGGGAAGAACTCCACCGATTTCTCCTGCAGGTAGTGACTCCTGATACCATCGTCACTTGGATGCTGGTGTCCCAGGAGAATTGGAGAGCGGTAGCTACCTACGCTGCAAAAATCTTAAAGAAGCTTCGGATAGAAGAAAAATTTCGAAGGAGTATCCCGTGAAATTAGTTAGCCTAGAGCGTGAAGCCGATCTTCCCCTCCCGTGATGCAATGCCTGACGGCGGTCCCGCGGGGAGGGAATAGGAAGTATGGGAGTGTTTTTTAGTGGGTAGGCACAGAATAGCTGTGAATCCTACACGCTGCGGAGTGCGGGCTCCGCAGTGTCTTTTGAAGATTTTTCACTTCCTACGCAAAAAAAAAAAAAAAAAAACCACACACACACACACACACACACACACACACACACACACACACACACACACACACACAGACACAGACACAGACACAGACACAGACACAGACACAGACACAGACACAGACACAGACACAGACACAGACACAGACACAGACACAGACACAG